>CAJYCP010000065.1:0-28419 GCA_913698005.1 Platyusa sonomae
ATGTTCTTTTATTACTTCATTTAATACTGTTTTTACATCCATAACCTACTATCTCCATCATCATTAAATAATGAAGATATTCTATCAATTCTTGCTATTTTGCAACAATTTCCTGGGGATACATCAGCTCGCAATGACGTCTGGATTTTCAAAATTTATTCGGGTTAGTAATAATATACCACCTTGTTTAAAGATAATACAAATAAAAACTATAGTTTAACACTGTTATGTTGCTCTTAAGGTTAGTTTTTGATATGTTACATATTGGCTTTATCACAATAGGTCAATTTTTAGATCAATGATATCTTTAACTTATTGCAGAAGCTAGCAAATTTTTTTAACATAAACATATTTAGAAAATCAACTATGTATAAATTTACACATTTTGCCATTATCATTTTGTTCAACTATTCGGTTTTTGCTGTCGACTTACCTGATGCTTTATCTAGTGCATATAATAATAATGGTGAATTACAAATCATTAGACAAAACTTTTTAAGTGAGATTGAACAGTTTTCTGCAGCTTTCTCAGGTTTTATGCCTAATATATCTTATAATATTAACTCTAACATTAGTAAGAATAAACCGAATAGTCAATATGCTCCTAATTCTCCTAAAAAAGAGACAAAATCACAACAAAACACTTTTATATTAGAGCAGCCTATATTTAGTGGTGGTAGTAGTGTTGCAAATTTGAAATCTGCTCAGTCAGCTTTTAGAGCATCGCGTGCTAAATATTATGCGGAAGAACAGAGGGTTCTTTTAAGCTTAATAAAAAATTATCTCGATTGTTATGATGCAAAAGAGAAATATGAGATTTCTGAAATTAGTGTAAAAACTAACAAGCATCAATTAGCAACCATTGAAGAAAAACTAAAATTAGGTGAAGCAACATCAATAGATTTAGCTAGTGCCAAGGCAAGCCTTGCAGTGGCTGAGACTAATAGATTAAACGTATATGCTAATTATCAAGCAACAAAAGCAACCTTTAGTCGAGTTTTTGGTATAGAAGCGGATGATATTGCTATGCCTCCTATGCCGGACAACTTACCTAATTCATTAGATGCTTTAATAGAGAAGGCAGTAAATGTTAATCCTAGCATAGACAGTACAAGACATAGTGTTAGAAGTCATAAAGCTGCCCAAATAGCAGCAATGGCTGAACTTCTGCCTAAGGTAAATTTTAGAATTGAGTCTGGTAAAAACATCTATACCCCAGAGACTCCAATGACTAATAATAGCAGAAGTACTACATCAACTTTATCAGTTAACATACCTATTTATTCTCATGGGGGTAGCGAATATTCAAAAATTAGGAAAGCTAAAAATAGCACTAGGAGTGCAGCTATTCAACTTGATGACACAATAAAGCAAATACGAGCAAGTGCTATTGGTAGTTGGGAAGGATTTGAAGCAGCAAAATCTAAAATTATCGCCACATCACAAGGAGTAGAAGCGGCTCAAATAGCTTATGATGGGATAATGCAGGAGGAAATTGTTGGTTCCAAAACAATCTTAGAAGTTTTAACTGCTGAAGAAAAATTATATAATACTAAAATATCAAAAGTTGATGCATGCAGAGACTCTATTTTAGCGGCTTACCAAATAAAATCTTTACTAGGGGAATTAACTGCAAAAAGCTTGAAATTAAAAGTTAAATATTTTACCCCTGAAGATGAGTTTAAAGGACTCAAGAAAAAACTTATTATAGGTTTTTAATTATGAGTAAAGACCATAACAAAAACCAAGATATGTCAGTTGAAGAGATACTGAAATCAATTAAGGGAATGATTGATAATCGTAATGAACCCCCATCTAATGATGACGATATATTAGAATTGACTAATATAGCTTGGAATGAAGAAGATAAGCTAGAAGAGGATAGTACACATAGTCAATTAGCAGAAGAACTATTGCAGGAATCCTTGATATCCGATAAATCTGCAGCAGAAACTACTAAGATTTTCCAACATTTCTCGAAAACAGCTCGAGAGATTAATATAAATGCTTCAAACTCTAAGGTTAAAACGTTAGAGGATCTAATTGTTGAGATGATACGACCACAATTGAGTCAATGGTTAGATAAAAACTTGCCTTTATTAGTAAAGCAGTTAGTAGAAAAAGAGATTCAAAAGTTATTGCCAAATGATCAGAAATGACTTAGTGCAAGAAGTAAATTATGTTATAATCAGCGTAATGCGAGCTAATAATATAAAATAACGTGAGAATATGTACTTTAATAGAACTCTTGGAAATGATAGTAGGGGTTTCGTCATTCTAAAATTATTAGCTAGATTAAGCTACAGGAAATTCTTAGTAACCCTTCTAATAACTATTTCTTTGTTTATAGATAGGGCTTATTCTGCTCCACCACCCCTGCCGTCTCCAACGTTGCCACAATTAGAAAATGAGAAAGTGAATAAACACAAAGAAGATTCACAAGAGACAGATTCTTTAATGAAAGAAATACAACAATTTATGCCCTCCAAGAAAACGGATGATCAAGTACCAGAACCAATAAAACCAGCATCTACACCACAAAATACCAGTAATGAAGCTAGTAAAGAAGAAGGGGAGACAGATTCTTTCATTGATTTAGGAAATAATAAATTACCAATTCTAGACAATACTCTATATGATAAAAAAATAAATAACCCAAAAAAATCGGATCAATTAGATAAAATTCCGTCCCAGAAAATTGAGCTAGAAGAATCCAGTAAAAACAACAATAATAATATTAACAACAATTCTCCTACCCTGCCACCAACTGAAAATCAAAATATAGAGAGTCAAGATACTGTACCCCTTAAGCCTATTGAGTCACCTATTTTGCCTAAACCCCAGATAGCTGGAGATCAGATAGATTCGCTGTCTGGTGATAATAAGTCTGATATCGAAGTAACTACCACTATTATACCGCCTGTAACTATGCCTGATAAAGAGAAAAATCAAGTAGAGTTGCCGCAAATAGGTAGTGAAGATAATAAGGGAGTGGTTACGCCTAATCTAGATATAGCGCCTTCTTCACAAGAAAAAAAGCCTACTGAGCCACAAGCAGCTGATCCTATCATACCAGCATTACCTAAGGAAAATACTGAACCTAAAATGACTGAACCTGCCATTGTACCGGTTATTCCTAAAGGCTCCCCAGTTTCTGTGACACCACAAGCTCAAACAGCTGTACCAGTATTCGTAAAAGATAATAAGCCATCAGAGCAATCTAGTAAGGTTGTTGAAGAGAGAGCAGTAAATAATAAACAACCTGATAAATCTACTCCAATTGCCAAGAGTGCAACTATTACCATTAAAGAAATATCACCGGAAATAGCTCTTTTCATAGAAGATGAAAAACAAATGTTATTTTTGCCAGATGATGATATAGTATTAGGAGAGCTTACAGAAGAGGCAAGATTAAATCAAATGGCGATGTATGCATTTATTCAAATGTTTAAGAGAATTTATGATAGTGAGCATAGAGAGAATCAAAGAAAGATAATAAATAGGTTTATTGATAATTATAATAGAGACGTGCATATTACTAATAGTATAGTAAATGATGCAACAGATAGAGCATTTGAAGCAGTTAGCAAAAATAATTTATTTACTCTTAGGGTTCTTTTGGATAATTATTTAATCATCCAAAAAAGGGGGGATGATAATTACACTCTTTTGCATGAATCTGCAGAAACTGGCAATTATTATATAGCAAAATTTTTGATTATGCGTGGGGTAAACATTAAGGCTACTGATTATCATTATAGAACAGCATTGGAAATCTCTGATGAGCAAAATAATAATGTTAGTTGCTTGATCAGAAAGGCAACAGCAAATTAGTCTCGAAGGAAGCTATGGCTAGGAGGTATAGTGGAGGAAGAGTTGACTATTTGCTGTATAATCCCTCTAACTGAACAGCAGTATTAAAGAGGGGTTGAGAGCAGATATATACTCAAATGATTTGAAGAATTGGATTTGAAAATGAGGGGCGAGCATACGCATAAGTGTCAGTTTAAGGGAAACGAGATGAAAAAGCTGTAGGGAGATATGACTTAAGATTGTATAATGAGGATTCACGCACACAATTAATAAGGAATCCTCAAAATGAGTATATAAAAAAATAAAAGGTTTTTTTACATCATCTAAATTAAAAAAACTTGCTCAAAAATCCAGGAAAAAAACAGGTCTTCAACCGTTCAGATATGCGGTTTATAGCATGTTTTCTTTTCTCCTTAGACTGACGCCTATGTACTATCACAAGCATATGGAGCTATACCAACAATTGATGACAATTCATTGCTACTATAATTTTTATTCCCTAAGTCTGTTAGTGAGGAGTTTATTAAAAATTAAGTTGAATATAAACTATTAACAATATAATATGGAGGCATTGAAATTAGATAAGATAAAATGATTAATATTACTTTTCCAGATGGAGTTCAAAAACAATTTACAAAAAATATTACGGGGTTGGAGATAGCTAGTCAAATCTCGACTTCTCTAGCAAAAGATGCTTTAGTTATTGAGATAAATAATGAGCTAAAGGACTTAAGTTTACCTATAGAATCTGATTGTAATTTAAGAATTCTTACCAGCAAAGATCCAGAATGTTTGGAAATATTACGCCATGATGCAGCTCATATTATTGCTGAAGCGGCTAAAGAATTATTTCCCAATATCCAGGTAACTATAGGACCCGCTATTGAAAATGGCTTTTTTTATGATTTTGCTAAGGAGCAACCTTTTTCATCGGAAGATTTGCTGAAGATAGAAGCAAAAATGCATGAGATTGTTAAAAGAAATGAGAAAATCACTAGAGAACTATGGAACCGTGATCAAGCTATAGAATTCTTTAAATCAATTGGTGAACATTATAAAGCCGAGATAATCTCAGAAATTCCGGCAAATGAGGATATTACATTATATCGGCAAGGCAATTTTGTTGATCTGTGCCGTGGTCCGCATGCTCCATCAACTGGCTTCATTAAACATTTCAAATTAATGAAAGTGGCAGGTGCATATTGGCGAGGTGATAGTAAAAATCCTATGCTACAAAGAATCTATGGTACAGCTTGGGCAACAAAAGAGCAGTTGGACAATTATCTGTATATGCTTGAAGAGGCAGAGAAACGTGATCATAGAAAATTAGGGCGGGAACTTGATTTGTTCCATTTTCAGGAAGAAGCTCAAGGTATGGTATTTTGGCATGATAAGGGTTGGAGCATATACCGCATTATCGAACAATATATCAGAAATAAAATTAGAAAAATGGGGTATATTGAGGTAAAAACTCCGGTACTTGTTGATAAAAGCTTGTGGGAATCTTCTGGTCACTGGGAAAAATTTAGAGAAGATATGTTTGCTCTAAATCTTGCTGATGATAAAACGCTGGCTATGAAACCAATGAATTGTCCATGTCATGTGCAGATTTTTAAGCAAGGTATCAAAAGTTATCGAGATTTACCATTACGTATGTCTGAATTTGGTTTGTGTCATAGAAATGAGGCATCTGGAGCACTGCATGGTTTGATGAGAGTAAAGGCTTTTAGGCAAGATGATGCCCATATTTTCTGTACTGAAGAGCAAATTAACAGTGAGACAGTAAAATTTTGTAGTCTCTTAACCGAGATTTATAAAGATTTTGGTTTTTCGGATATAAAAATTAAATTTTCAGATCGTCCTAAGGTGCGGGCTGGCAGTGATGAAGTTTGGGATAAAGCCGAAAATGCTCTAAAAAACGCCGTAAAAGAAGCTGGTTATTCTTACATATTAAACCCTGGTGATGGGGCATTTTATGGGCCAAAACTAGATTTTTGTCTTAAAGATTCAATAGGTAGAGAATGGCAATGCGGTACTCTACAAGTTGATTTTGTCTTACCGGAACGTCTTGATGCCCACTATATTGCAGCAAACGGTGAGAAAAAGAGACCAGTAATGTTGCATAGGGCTGTGATTGGTTCTTTTGAACGATTCATTGGCATATTAATTGAAGAATATGCCGGACGATTCCCTCTATGGTTAGCTCCTGTACAAGTAGCTATTGCTACCATCACTAGTGATTTAAATGATTATGCACTTGAGGTGCATAAATTATTGGTTAGTGAAGGGGTAAGGTCAGATATTGATATTTCGCCTGAAAAGATTAATTATAAAATACGTTGTTTTTCTAATGATAAAGTGCCTATAATAGCTGTTGTTGGTAAACAGGAAATGGCAAATAATACTGTGACTATAAGACAACTCGGATCTGATCAACAAGAAATTATTTCTTTAGAAAATCTAGTAAAGCTTGTGAAAGATCAGAATACCCGCTATTTAACGTAAGTGGTATTTTGAATATAGCTAAATGTCATTGTGAGTCCACTAGCACTCCGTCATTGCGAACGAACATATGTGAGCGAAGCAATCCATTCTTCATTAAGAAATAGATTACTTCAATGCTACTAAAGTAGTTTCTCGCAATGACAGTTGAGGTTTATGTACTCCTTGCAATGACGAGTTAACTAGAATGGGTTAGTTATATGCTCAAAGTAATTTGAGTAATAATACAATTTTATTTAAACAATAATTATGGAGAAGTTTTATTTCTGGAGTTAAGAATAGTAATTTTCCGAAGGCTAACAGGGAAATTAGGGCTAGTCAAGTTCGTTTAGTCGGTGAAAATGGTGAGATGCTTGGCATCGTCAATATCAAGGAAGCTTTGGAGTATGCCGGAAAGGTTGCTTTAGATTTGGTGGAAATCTCACCAAATGCTGAGCCTCCTGTCTGTAAAGTGTTGAATTTTGGTAAGTTTAAATATGATAGTAAAAAACGTATACAAGATTCCAGGAAAAAACAAAGAATTATTGTCCTTAAAGAGATGAAGTTTAAGCCAAACATTAGTCAGGGGGATTTTGATGTAAAGCTTCGTAAAATCAAAGATTTTTTGAAGGAAGGTGACAAAGTAAAAATCTCCTTATGGTTCAAAGGTAGAGAGATTATCCATAACGATATTGGTATGAAGTTATTTGACCGTATATTGTTAGAACTAGAAGGTTTAGCTAAGATTGATTCTGCTCCTAAAATGGAAGGTAAACAGATAATTATGTTAGTCAGTCCTAATACAACAAAAATACCAACGAACTAATTAGAATTAATATTATGCCAATTAAGATTCTCATGCCTGCTCTATCCCCAACTATGACTGAAGGGAATATTGCCAAATGGCTGAAAAAAGATGGAGATAAGGTTGCTCCAGGGGATGTTATAGCAGAAATAGAGACAGATAAAGCTACTATGGAAGTGGAAGCTGTGGAAGAAGGGATTCTTGCTAAAATAATTGTACCACAAGGTACAGAGAATGTAGCGGTCAACTCACTTATCGCTGTATTGCTTGAAGAAGGTGAAGATATAAGCTTATTGGATAATTTTATATCAAATATTGATAATGCTGCTAAACCATCTGCAAAGCCGGCAATAGTTGTAGAGGAAAGTAAATCAGTTAATTTAACTCCGGAAAACAAAACAATAAAAGATACTGCTAGGATATATGCCTCGCCTTTGGCTAGAAGATTAGCAGCTATTGATAATATTGATTTGTCAAATATTCAAGGTAGTGGACCACATGGCAGAATAATTAAAAAAGATGTATTATCCTACTTAGTGCAACCAACAAATAGTGGTAAGATTAGGGCGGTGAACAGAAATAACCAGGAGTACAGGGCTGTCCCCAATAACAATATTCGTAAAATCATCGCTAAACGTTTGCTTGAATCTAAACAAACCATCCCACATTTTTATCTATCAATAGAATGTAATATGGATAAGTTGCTTGACATTAGAGAAGATATCAATAAATCACTTATAGAAGAGAGTAAAATTAAAATTTCTGTCAATGATTTTGTTATTTTAGCAGTAGCCAAAGCTCTAAAAGCTGTACCGGAAGCAAATGCCAGTTGGGATGAATCTGCTATTCGATATTATAATAATGTCGATATATCAGTTGCTGTAGCAATCGATAACGGTCTTATAACACCTATCGTCAGAAATGCCGATCAAAAAGATTTGGTGACATTATCCCGCGAATTACAAACTCTTATAAAAAAAGCCCGGGATAATAAATTAACTCCTGAAGAATTTCAAGGGGGCGGGTTTTCCGTCTCTAACCTAGGTATGTACGGTGTTAAGAGCTTTAATGCTATAATAAATCCACCACAAAGCTGTATCCTAGCAATAGGAGCAAGCTCAAAACGTCCAATAGTTGACAATGATCAGATAAAAGTTGCTACTATGATGGATGTTAGCCTTTCTTCTGATCACAGAGTTGTTGATGGTGCTGTTGGAGCCAAATTTTTAGCTTCATTCAAAAAATTTATAGAAAGCCCTGCATTGATGCTTATATAATTTCTGATTTGCATCTTATCTTCATCACAACTTAAAACTTAAATCATAGAATAAATTATGAGCTTTTCTGATAATCTAACAAAAATCTTAAATAAATACGAGGAATTATCAAAAAAATTAAGCACTGGTATAGTCGGAGAAGAATTTATCAAAGCATCAAAGGAGTATGCTGGATTAGAGCCAATTGTTCAAACAATTAATGAATATAATAAATCTACATCCGAGTTACGCGATATCAAAGAAATGGCACAAGAAGCAAATTTAGACCATGATACGCAGTCGATGATATATGATGAAATACATCGTTTAGAAGCCCTGATGCCCAAACTAGAAAGGGCAGTCAAACTCTCTTTACTACCAAAAGATGAAGCTGATACAAAAAATGCTATTATTGAGGTAAGAGCTGGTAGCGGTGGAGAAGAAGCGGCATTATTTGCAGCAACTTTATTTAATATGTATCACAGATACGCCGAATTAAAGAGCTGGCGTTTTGAAATATTATCAATCTCAGATACTGGTATTGGCGGATATAAAGAAGCATCAGCCCTAATTCAAGGACGCGATGTATTTTCTAAACTTAAATTCGAATCAGGCGTCCACCGAGTACAGAGGGTTCCTGAAACTGAGTCAAGTGGGAGGATCCATACTTCGGCAGCTACCGTTGCCGTCTTGCCTGAAGCAGAAGATGTAGACGTTAAGATCGATGACAAAGATTTACGAATTGATACATATCGAGCATCGGGAGCCGGTGGACAACACGTCAATACCACCGAATCAGCTGTAAGGATTACCCATTTACCAACTGGTATTGTCGTTGCCTTACAAGATGAAAAATCACAGCATAAAAATAAAGCTAAGGCTATGAAAATTCTTCGTTCTAGGGTTTATGAAGCAGAGCGATATAAAAAAGATATGGAAAGAGCAGAAGCACGTAAAGGTCAAGTTGGTTCTGGTGATAGATCGGAAAGAATTCGTACCTATAACTTTCCGCAAGGTAGAGTATCTGATCATAGAATTAACCTAACTCTCTACAAAATAGAAGATGTCGTAAAAAACGGGCAGTTAGACGAATTTATTGAAGCTTTAATATCGGCTGATGAAGCAAGAAAACTCTCAGAAGTTTAAATATATAGTCAATTCAGGGGGATTTGGTACTAGGAACGATGGAGCGACGCCTATAACTGATAGGCGAGCGACGAGTGACGACGTCACCAAGTCCTCATCAATTGACTATACTCAAATGATTTGAGTATATTTAGCTTACCCGTCTATTAGCGAGATCACGTAAGATATCCCAAACGTCATGGCTCAGAGCCGCTTTGCGGCGACGCGGCAATCCATAAAAGTTGATTAGAAATTGCTTCGTCGGCTCACGCCTCCTCTCAAGGACAGAGTAATGTTAGTCTGGCTAGTTATATGTTAATCATTTAAGTTTATAAGGAATAAACATGCAAATCTTATATTTTTTAAAGGCTACGCCATTTTATGTATATTTATTATTTGGTTACTTAATTTTTATAGGAGTTAAAGCAACTAAGCAAAGAGTTATATCACCACCAAGATCATTTATTGCTCCTGTTGTTTTCTTGTTATTTTCTATAAAAGGATATTCTAGTGTAAAAGATTTAATGTTATTTTTTATAGTACTAATTATCTCTATTATTGTTAATTGGCAATTTTTTGACAAACCACCTATGCAAATTAATAATAATAAAATAATTATTCCAGGTTCGTGGCAACCATTTATATTGATAATCATCATTTTTTCAACCAAATATTTTTTTGGGTATATGCACGCTGTAAATCCAGAGCTAGCCACAAAATATAAAATAATAGAATTAATAATCTCAAGTTGGACATTGGGAATCATGTTTTTTAAAGCAATATATTATTATAGCTATAAAACAAAATAACTATGGCAGAAAATTGATCAGAGCCTAGGATACTGTCGGAAGTAACTAATTAATTGAAACTTTTTCAAGTGTTATACAAATTTTACTAGACTTAGAAAGCTAATAATTATATAAAACTTATCAATCGTTATAAAAGGGCCTGTAGTTCAGTTGGTTAGAACCCACCGCTCATAACGGTGTTGTCGCAGGTTCAAGTCCTGCCGGGCCCACCAAAAATCAATAGGTGAACGGTTTATTTTAAAATGATTAATTTCAGAATACTTTCAATTTACCTATTTAGACTATATTGTAGCTATTTTATCGGTATATTGCTTCTGCTTATTGGGGTTTTAATTCTTTCAAATATCTTTGATCTTTTACAGAAATTTAAAGATATTTATATTCCCACACATTCTTTTTGGAAACTAGTGTTATATAAAATACCTTACTTGGTTAATGAAGTAGCTTCTCTGCTTAGCTTTATTGCAATGTTATTTTTTCTAAGAAGACTAACTAAACATAACGAATTAATAACTATTTTATGCAATGGTATACATATTTGGCGGGTTATTACTGTTCCGTTTTTTGCAGCGATTATTCTTGGTATAATATTAATAACTATATGCAACCCTATTGGTACACTCGGCTTACATAAATATGAATCTTTAAAAGCAGAATTGCTTAAAAAGCCAGCTACTAACCTTAGCATATCAAAATCGGGGCTACTATTTCTTGAAAATTACCAAGGCAATAAAAGAATTATTCAGGCTGGATCTATTGATGTAGTGAATAATAAGTTAAATAAGATTATTATATTATCTTTGGATAATGAAAATAATTTTATAAAAAGAATTGATGCACAATATGGCGTTTTAATAGATAATAATTTTACACTAACTTCCGTAAAATTTTCAGATGATAATAGCTTCAAAAAATATGAACATCTTACCGTTCCAACAAATTTGTCAATAAGTAACTTACTAAATAGTTTTATAACTCCTGAGATGATTGCTATTTGGGATTTACCAGATACAATTAAGCAATTAGTAAAATTTGGTTTACCAATAACTAACTATCAGATTTATTTCTATAAACAGTTATTTAAACCTATAATTATGGCTACTACCGTAATTTTAGCAGCATGCTTTTTTAGCCTCAGGCAACGTGATAATTCTCAGGAAAAAATTTTAGTAATTGGTTTATTTTTAGGTTTTATTATTTATTCTTTATTAGAGGTGTTGTTTAAAATACTTGCATATAATGCAACTCCTCCTTTCTTAGCTATTTTATTACCAAATATATGTATATTATTTTTCAGTAATTTTGTTATTATGCATTCTAAGAAAATTTGATATATTCAAATGTATTTAATCTTGAGAATTGATATAAGATGGTTAGAACTTAAGACTTTGGAGAAATAAAAATGCTAACAAAATTTTTCAGTAGATTTGCAAGTGATATGGCAATAGATCTTGGTACTGCTAATACTTTGGTGTATGTCAAAGGCAAAGGAATCGTATTAAACGAACCCTCTGTAGTTGCATTGATTAAAGTGGATGGAGCATTTAAACCATATGCATTTGGTCATGAAGCAAAAAATATGTTAGGACGTACCCCAACCGATATTGAAGCTAAGAGGCCACTAAAAGATGGGGTTATAGCTGATTTTAAGGGGGCTGAGGAGATGATAAAGCATTTTATCAGAACAGTACATAGTCGCCGCTCATTTACTGGTCCAATGATTATAATTTGTGTACCCTCAGGTTCTACACCCGTTGAACGTAGAGCCATCCAAGAAGCGGCAGAGAGTGCAGGTGGTAGAGATGTGTATCTTATAGAGGAACCTATGGCAGCAGCAATCGGTGCTGGCTTGCCAGTGACAGAAGCAACTGGTTCAATGATTGTTGATGTAGGTGGTGGAACAACAGAAGTAGCCGTCCTATCATTAGGCGGTATTGTATATGCTAGATCAGTGCGGGTTGGTGGTGATAAAATGGATGAGTCTATTATTTCTTACATTAGAAGGCATTATAATTTGCTAATCGGTGAAGCTACAGCAGAAAAAATTAAAAAGCAGATTGGTGCTGCTTATGTAGACGATAGTTTAGAACCAAGAGTAATGGAAATTAAAGGGCGGGATTTAATTCATGGCATCCCTAAAGAAATGCTACTAAACGAGAAACAAATTGCTGATAGTCTAATTGAACCAGTCAACCAAATTATTGACGCAGTAAAAGTAGCATTGGAATGTACCCCCCCTGAACTTTCATCGGATATTGTAGATAAGGGGATTGTTATGACTGGTGGTGGGGCATTACTTCGAAACCTAGATCATGTTCTAAAAGAAGCAACTAAATTACCGGTAATTGTTGCTGAACAGGCTTTATCATGCGTAGCTCTTGGCACAGGAAAAGTATTGGAAGATTTTCAAAAATTAAAGCATGTGTTATTTAAACAAGATTAACAAATGGCATTACTAGCAAATAGAATAAAGAATCCTAATAGAATAGCAGGGTTAGCTAAATTTATACTTGTTACCGCGAAACGCGGTATAGTTTTAGTTTTTATCATATCTTCGCTTTACTTATTTATTGCTACTCCCAAAAGACTCTCTTCTATGTCTCTTGAAATCGTTGGACATGTTATGTTTAGTGGCTTGCTAATTCATGAAAATGTATTTAAACAAATTAACCTAATAACCCAAAATTTTATTTATTTACGGGACTTAGCAAGAGAAAATATTGAATTACAATTAGAGGTGGCAAGATTAAGAAACTTGCAGAGTGATATATATTTAATCCAATCTGAAAATAGAGAGTTAAAACAACTATTATCAGTTATAGAAGAAGAGCAATATAGCTATGTTAGTGCTAAATTGTTAAGCGTCTCATTAAATCCCTTCAGTAAAACTGCTTTACTGTCAGCTGGGGCAAAACATGGTGTGGCAATTGATCAAATAGTTACCAACAGTGAAGGATTAGTTGGACGAGTAATACAGGTAAGCAACAATTATTCTAAGATAATTTTAGTTAATGACGTGAATTCTAGAATTCCGATCACTACAACCTCTTCAAAAGAAAAAGGTATCATGAGTGGCTATGGTAACGGTAGTAAAATACTCTATTTATCAAAAAACCACTTAGTGCAAAAAGGCGAGAAAGTTATAACCTCTGGTTATGGAAATATTTATCCTTATGGCATAACAGTTGGTTACGTAAACAAAGCAAATTCAGAAAATGTTCTTGTAAAACCTATAGTTGACTTATCTAAAACTAAGTTTGTCAGCATATTACTTCCACAATGAATCTTTTATACTATATTTTATGTTTGGACAAAATCCCAAAAGGGCAGCAATATTTAATGACGGGACTAGCCTAGAGATTAAAAGTATCTTTAAGACTATTCAGGGAGAAGGTCCTTTTGTCGGTATGCCTGCTGTCTTTATTAGGCTTGGTGGATGCAATCTAGCTTGTAATTTTTGCGATACTGATTTTGAAGATTTTAATATATTGACTATTAATAATATTATCGAAGAAATCAAGAAACTTACGATTAATATTAAATTAGTGGTTATAACTGGTGGCGAGCCTTTTCGTCAACCTATAGAATTATTATGTCATAAATTAATAGATCTAGATTATTTGGTGCAAATAGAAACTAATGGCACATTATATCGTGATCTTCCGGATAAAGTGCATATAATCTGCTCCCCCAAAGCTACAAAAAATGGGGCTACAAAAAATGGTTATTCCCTATTGCGGGATGACTTATTATCTCGCATTAATGCTCTAAAATTCTTAGTAGCTAAAAATATACCAGAATATTCTAACATACCTGAAGTTGGGCAAAGTAAATATAATATACCAGTATTTATCCAGCCTATGGATCAAAACAACCCATTGCTAAATAAAGAGAATGAACAACTGGCTATTGATTTGGCACTTAAGTATGGTTATCGCCTTTCTATACAAATCCATAAGATTTTGGGTATTGAGTAAACATTTATTTCTCCCCCTCTCCTAATTCTTTATGATATAATTTATAATATTCTGCTTTATTTTCTATAAGCTGTGAGTGAGTTCCTTGCTCAGACATCATACCAGATTTCATAACAATTATGTGATCAACATCCTTAATACTCGATAAACGATGGGTTATAATTAAGGTAGTCTTACCTTTGCGAATATTTACTAAAGAATTTAAAATTAATCGCTCAGAATTTTGGTCTAACGAACTTGTTGCCTCATCCCAAACTAAAATTGCTGCTGGCTTCAAAAATGCTCTGGCTATCGCCAAACGTTGACGTTGCCCCCCTGAAAGTGTTAAACCTTGATTACCAATCATCGTGTCGTAGCCGGATGGAAGCTGTGAAATAAACTCATCAGCATCAGCATATTTTGCTGCAGTAATAATTTCACTGCGAGTGGCATCTGGGTTACCATAAGCAATATTTTCTGCAACGCTAGTGTCAAATAATGTAGTATCTTGCGTTACTAAAGAGATTTGCCGTCTTAAAGAGTCAATTTTTATATCTTTAATATCGTAATCATCAATTAAAATTTGCCCGCTAGTTGGGTTATAAAATCTTACTAATAAATTAGCTAATGAAGTTTTACCGCTACCAGAACGTCCTATAACAGCTGTAGTCTTCCCTTGCATTAATTGTAAATTCAGATGCTTTAAAGCTACTTTATTATTAAATTTTAGCTCTACATTGTTAAAAACTACTGATGGATTAACTAACGGAACAGTTTGAGCATTTACACTATCTTTGATAATAGGTTCAGTATCTAGAATATTAAATATTCTTCTTGCTGCAGCAATACCCTCTTGTAGGTTCATATTTAAAGATACTAAACTCTTAAAAGGTCTATAAGCTGTAGTAAAAGCTGTAATAAAAGCAAAAAATGCTCCTGGAGTAGTTTCTCCTTCTATGACTAATAGTCCACCATACCAGATAAGTCCTCCAACTGTGATACCGCTTAATATTTCCATAAGTGGCGAGATCAGTGCATCCAATTTTGCAGTTTTTTTTAGAAAACGTAAAATATTACTGGAGATCAATAAAGCTCGATTGCTTTCAATTTTCTCTCCTAAGAAAGATTTAACAATTTTAATTGACCCAAAAGTCTCATCTAACCTTGAAGTATAATTAGCTAATTCCTCTTGAGCTTGACCTGATATTTTGCGAATTTTCCGTCCTAATTTTTGTATTGGATAAATTGCTGCTGGAAATGTCATAAACACAATACAAGATAGCTTAGGTTCTAGCTTAAACATCACTATGATCAGACCTACTACTGTTAAAAAATGTTTGGCACAACATACCAGTATATTCGATACTGCACCACGCATCATCGAAATATCATTAGTAAAACGTGATATTAAACGCCCCGATGATTGAGATTGAATAAACAGAATATCGGCAAATAATAGATGTTCATACATTTTAATTTGCAAATCAGTTAAAATTCTCTGACCAATAAATTTAATTAAATAACTTGAATAATATTCAGCAATCCCCTTAATAGTAAATGTTAGTACTACCATTAACGGTAAGAATAATAACATTTGACGATTATGTGTTAAAAATATTTGGTCAATGGTTGGTTGGACTAATTTAACAATATAAGCATTACAGCAAGCGTTAACTACCATAAACAATACTGCCACCCCAATCTGTTTTAGATAGGGTTTTATATGGTCAACTACTAGCCGTCTTAAAGTACTATAGGCACTATAGTCATAATTTATTAGATTATGTTTTTTTGGCAAAATTCGCTCCTTCAGTTTGGTAATTTGTTATAACTCTTGCACTATACAGATAAATTACTGTACTGCACAATATTAGTAATAATAACATAAAAAATCCTAGCACTAAGTATATTGAATTAAAATATTGCCATAATAACATACAAAAAAATGGCGTTGTCGATGAAAGTATCATTCCACCAAGTGAATGAGATAGGCTACACATTCTAGCCCTAATATTAGTTACAAACATAGATTGGATAATAATTTGTAATGGCACTACGTAAAATGGAGCAAGTCCGATAAGTATTACCGGAAAGTAAATTACCGAGATTTTTATATATAATAGCAATTGTACAATAATTATCACTAACAAACTTAATGATAGTGAGATGATAATTTGTTTTTTAGGATAAAACCTATCGGCTAAAAAACCAGACAACACCGACATACTAGCATAAATGCTTATTAAAACTATATTGATAATTTGAGATTGATGGCTATTCATAACCAATGCACTTTTTACAGCAAAGACTCCCCAAAAATAAATGAGAAAATGGTAAATACCCCCTATACAGCCACTGATTAATATTGCTAAAATAAATTTGCTAGGCAAATTTTTGATAATCTTTGCCAAATAAAAAAAGTTATAATCAGCAGATTTATGATCTTTTCTAGATTTTAAAAATTCTTCGCTTTCATGAAAATAGTGCCTCAGGAATATAATAATTAAGCCAAAAATTCCACCAATAATAAAATTCGCTCGCCATAAATAAGCAATTGACTCAAACTCTGTAGAAAAATGGTAAATTGTTGCCGCAAGCAATGCTCCAACCTGACTACAAAATGATACAATACCACTAGCACAATTTTTACTTGCCTTACCCACTTTTTCTACAACATAAATTTTTATTACATCACTGTCTCCCGCTAAACTCATAAAAAATGTCATACGGCAAAATATTAAAATTATTGTTGCCACTATACCAATTTTATCAAAATTAGGAGTTAACCCGATAAGAATTGTCGAGATAGTAGCTAAAAATACCGAAATTCTCACTGAGACAATTCTACCATATTTATCACTAATAAAACCAAAAATGATAGAACCAATGGGACGAGCTATTACAGCTATACTAAATATAGCAAAAAATAATAATATTTGTTGATCATTTGATCCTAATGGTAAAAAGTTCTTGGATAAAATAGTTGCTGATAGACCAAAAAGAGCATAATCATAATAACGGACAATTGTTGTAAAGAAAGCAATTAGGAACGCCGGTCTTGTCATACATCTAGATATATTATTTTTTTCATGGTATAATTTTTTTATCTTATTTGTGCATTGTTGATTTTTTATTGTTGAGTATATACATTTAATGCAAAAAAAGAAAATGTTAGTTATATGTGGACCTACTGCTAGTGGTAAGTCTTATTTGGCACATTATTTAGCCAAAATATATGATGGCGAGATAGTCAACAGCGACTCTATGCAGATATATAGGCATGTCCCTATTATTACTGCTTCACCATCACCAATATACCGAGACGAGATACAATATCATCTTTATAACTTTTTATCCGTAGATCAAGAATTTTCAGTAATACAATATGTAAATCATGCTCTTGAGAAAATTACAGACATCCGTAATAGAGGTAAGCTACCAATAATTGTTGGTGGTACGGGGTTATATATTAATTCACTGCTTTTTGGTTATAATGAAATACCCACAATATCTCCAGAGATTAGGCAATATGTTAGAGAGTTGCACTCTAAGATTGGCTCATGTCAATTCTTTAATCAACTAAAAGAGCTTGATGTATTGGCTAGCCAGAAATTAAATAAGCATGATAGTCAGAGGGTTATAAGAGCCTATGAAGTATTTATGCAAACCAAGCAATCTATATTTACTTTCCAAGCTACACAGAATATACCCATTCTTCCAGAATTTGACTTTAAAGTAATTTTTCTACATCCGGAGCGAGAATTTCTTTATCAAACATGTAATACTAGGTTAGAAAAAATATTTAATGAAGGAGCAATTGAAGAAGTAGCTCTAATTAAAGAAAACTTTCCCGATATAATATCTTCTGCAATAAAAACCATTGGTCTGCGAGAAATATTATCTTATCTAAATAATGAAATTACTTTACAAACTGCCTTAAATCTAGCACAAATTAAAACCAGGCAATATGCAAAAAGACAAATTACCTGGTTTAAAAACCAAATAAAAGACAAGATTACTCTAGAATATTCCAATAATCAACAATTTGAAGAGTTATTAATAGACTTACCTAAATCTATTGATTTGAAAAAAAATTTAATTTTTTTAAATCTATCTCTTAGTGCTGGAAAATTTTGTGCTATACTAAAAATTATAAAGAACATTGATTATTAAAACAGGCTATACTGAAAATGTAAGCTTTTTATGCTAAATATGAGGAAATTATGATATATTGCAACCAATCTAACCAAAAATCCTATCCTTTTGTTTTGCCGGAATTGCCTTATGGTAAAGGTGATTTTGTACCACATTTTTCCCCTGAAACGTTTGATTACCATCATGGGAAACACCACCAAGCATATGTAACTAACTTGAATAATTTGTTGCAAAATAATCAGGAATTACAAAAGAAGAGTTTGGAAGAGTTAATAATTTACGCAAGTACCAAACCAGATGAAGCAGCCATATTTAATAATGCTGCACAAATATGGAACCATAGTTTCTTTTGGCATTCTATTAAGCCTTCAGGTGGTGGAAAACCTACTGGTATGATGTTGGAGCAGATAAATAAAGATTTTGGTAGTTATGAGAATTTTGCTACTGAATTTAAGCAAGCGGCAATAAGTCAATTTGCTAGTGGCTGGGCATGGCTAATCTCTAATAATGGAAAATTACAGATAGTAAAGACTAGTAATGCTGAAACGCCTATTACTAAGTCTATGAAACCTTTGCTTAACTGTGATGTTTGGGAACATGCATACTATATAGATTACCGCAATAAACGTCCAGACTATGTTTCAGTTTATATAGAGCATATGATTAATTGGCAATTTGCTGCCAGTAATCTTTGAAACTACCGTTAACTAGGCTCTGTGAACACTTATAGTCAATTGATGAGAAGTTGGTGACGTTGTCGCTCCATCGCTCCTAGCCCCAAATTCTCCTGAATTGACTATACCTTGCCAGAAATTAATTAATCAACTTTCTTAAAAATCTCTGAAAGATCATGTTTATTTTTATAAGTTTGTTCAAATAATATTTGTTTTTCGGTATTAATCACTTGCTCTATCTTTTCAGTAAGCTGTCGAACATCAGATTGTTCTATTTCCTCTACCGGGATAACATCAATTATCTTTACTTGAATTACCCCTGGTTTCTTAATCCAAAAGCCCCTTGGCCAATATACCCCTGCATTGTGAGCCATCATCACTATCGGTACTTTTGCCAATGAGGCTAATTTTACTGCACTAGGTTTAAATTTAGCATTTTGTTCTGGTTTAAATCTAGTGGATTCAGGGAAGATAACCAACCATAAACCACTTTTTATCTTTTCCTGTCCTTCTCTTAAGATTTGACCAACCGAGATATTAGCATTACGGTCTACAGCAATTGGCTTAACCATTTTCAACCCCCAGCCGAATAACGGGATATTAAATAACTCTTTTTTTAATACCCAAGAATGTTCAGGTATAATTAATTGTACAAATATTTGTTCCCAGCATGATTGGTGATTAGACAATACTATGGAAGGAGATGAAGGTAATTTGTCTAGACCAACAACTTGGTATTTTAAACCACAAAAGATTTTAACCAGCCAAATAAATGCATGGGAAAAAATAAACCCTATCCTGTATCTTATATAATAGTTGACATTGAAAAATGTTACGGGTATGTAACATATAAGGAAGAATGTAATGGTAAATATAGCAAGTAGTGCATAAAATGTTAATACTCTTAAACGCCAAAACATATATGGTTAACTCATTTGTTAATAATGAATAGATAGATATATAACAGATATATAACAAATGTATAATAGATATATAATAACACATAAGATTACTTCTATCCATAGTATAATTATTTGGAGAAATTAAATGAAAAAAACAGCTCTATCCGGATGTCAAGTGACTGGGGATCTGCATTTAGGGAACTATCTCGGAGCAATTGTTAATTGGTCTAAAATTCAGGATGAGTATAATTGCTTGTTCTTTTTAGCCGATTTACATGCTATTACTATAGATCGCTCACCCATAGAACTAAACTCTTCTATATTGCAAACTGTTGCTATATATATAGCAACAGGGCTTGTGCCAGAGAAAACTACCATATTTGCACAAAGTATGGTGAAGGAACATACGGAACTTGCTTGGATATTAAATTGCGTTACCCCACTTGGTTGGCTTAAACGTATGACTCAGTTTAAAGACAAAGCTGGAAAAGACCAGGAAAATGCTGGCTTAGGATTATTGTCTTATCCAGTATTGATGGCAGCTGATATATTATTATATAATGCTGACATAGTACCTGTTGGCGATGATCAAAAACAGCATTTAGAACTTACCAGAGATATTGCGGCTATTATCAACCGGAAATTCAATCGGGATGTCCTAAAATTACCTGAACCATTAATTCAAGGCTCATCAAGAATAATGAGCTTAAAAGATGGTCGTAAAAAAATGAGTAAATCTGATCCATCTGATTTATCTCGTATTAATTTAAATGATAGCCCAGATCAAATTTACCAAAAAATTAAAAAAGCTAAAACAGATCATTTAGCGGAAATCAGTTATGATCCTCAAAATAGACCAGAAATCAGCAATTTAATTGACATTTATTGCAGTTTATCTGGTACTAATGTTAACAAAATAGTTGATCAATACCAAAATGCCGGTTTTGCCAAATTTAAGGAGGAGCTAGCTGATATTATCATCACAACTCTAGCTCCCATTCATGGTAAATATGTAGAGCTAATGAAAAACCAAGATTATCTGATAACTACACTACATAACGGAGCAGATAAAGCTAAAATTACTGCTGCTAAAACTCTTGTTGAAATCAAAAAATTAATGGGCTTTGTTATATAAATTACGATTTATAGCTAATAGACGATTGGCGAGCAGATTTTTTATTCATCATAAGAAAATAGCAAAAAAACTTTGAACGCTCACACCTTATGCAAGGGGTAGATATGTCTGTTGTTTATCAGAATAAGTAAAAATTTGCCCTGTTTTTATATCAAAAAACCATAGATGAATAATTAGTTCTTTTCTGCTTACTTGTTCATTGATCCATGGAAACATCATACAATTTTGATATGATTGTTTAAGTGCTAATTTTGTATAATCATCAGCATTATGTTGTCTAAAATTAGGTGTTTTTATTAGAGAAACCCAGTTGGTTATGAAATCATTGTGCTGTGAATCATCACTAGTTAATAATTCCTGGATTCCTCCACATTGACTATGTCCCAATATAATTAAGTGTTCGACTCTTAAAAAACAAACTCCAAATTCTAAGGCAGCACTCGTACCATGATGATATGTATCTTTTTCATAAGGGGGAACAATATTTGCCACATTACGGACAACAAATAAATCTCCCGGATCACATTGCAATATTAACGCTGGATCTACTCGAGAATCACAACAAGCAACTACCATAATCTTTGGTTGTTGACCATCACGGGATAGACTCTGCATGACAGATTTATTACCATCCGCATATTTTTTCCTAAAAACTTGATAGCCTTTTAGTATTTTGTTAAAACTTTGTTGCATTGTTAACCCTCAAAACGTCACTAGGCTATGTGAAGGTTTCTAATTTAGAAAACTTCACAGAACCTTAAATTATAGCATATATTTTTCAAACACTAATAGGTTATTTTAGCCCATCCCAACGTTTTATTAAACCAGTATCAATGTCAAAAATATCAAGCACTCGAGCAATTGAGTGATTTATTATATCATCCAAGGTTTCTGGTAAGTTATAAAAAGTCGGCACTGGAGGAGCAATTATCCCGCCATAACTCGTTACTTTCAACATATTCTCTAAATGCCCCCTATGTAAAGGAGTTTCTCTAATCATTAAGACTAATTTTCTTTGTTCTTTCAGTATAACACCTGCTGCTCTACTAATTAAATTATCCTCAATGCTGCAAGCAACTGAGGCGAGAGTTTTCATGCTACATGGAGCTATGATCATACCAAATGTCCTAAAAGAACCACAAGCAATCCTACAACCAATATCAGAAATATTATAATAATAATCTGCTAGCTCTTGTACTTGTTGTATAGAGTAATCTGTTTCATGTAGTATAGTCAAATGGGCAGATTTTGAGATAATTAAATGACTTTCAATATTTAATTGCCGTAAAATCTCAAGTAACCTTATACCATATATGGCTCCAGAAGCTCCAGAGATTGCCACAAGCAATTTTTTTTTATTATTAGCAGTCATAGTTATATTTTTTCCTTTTAAAGTATATTATATTGTATTAAAATAGTATTTGGTTTTATAAAGTTGACCTTATAGAAATCCTAGTTTTTAACTGATTATGGAGTTTAAAAATGAATATCAATAATCATATACAAAGCTTACAAAAAAAACATGATGATTTACAAAGACTAATAAACGCTGCATTTTTACATTTGCAGGATGATACTAAAATCAAACAGTTGAAGAAACAAAAATTAATGTTAAAAGATAAAATTTTGTTGTTATATAAGAATATCACCAGCAATTAAATTTATTGATTCTTTATAAAGCAGAAGGCTGTAATTAAAAAGATTTGTGTACAAACAATTTTTTAGTAAGGGTAATCTGTTTACTTTTTCGTTTCAATCAAAAGATTATTCGAGTATATTCAGAGTCACTGTTATAAAAGAATAATAAATATGGTACTATCTCTGAAAAGTAAAGGATTAACTGTTATTTTATCTTCCCCCTCGGCTGCTGGTAAATCCAGCTTAGCAAGAGCAGCTTTAAAAATAGACAGTAATCTTAGATTATCCATCTCTGCAACCACCAGAACACCTAGGACAGGTGAGATTGATGGAGTAAGTTACTATTTCAAGACCAAAGAGGAATTTAATAAATTAATTGAACAAGATGCATTCCTTGAATATGCAAATATTTATAATAATTATTATGGAACGCCTAAAAAAGTTGTAGAAGAGCTACTAAGTCAAGGGCTAGATGTTTTATTTGATATAGATTGGCAAGGTACAAAATCCATAAAAAAAATCTTATCAAATGTGATTACAATTTTTGTTCTGCCACCAACTCCTAGTATTTTGCAACAACGAATTCAAAATAGAGGGCAAGATAGTAAAGAAGCGATAGAGTTGCGTATGAAATTGGCAACCAAAGAAGTACAATATGCTAAATATTATGATTACGTGGTTATTAATGATGATTTTGAGATCACTCTTAAAACAATATATTCGATAATCATCGCTGAACGCGTGAAAAGAATAAGGCTTAATTTAGATAAGTTTTATAGCGATTGGCAACATGCATTATTATAATTACAACCCAAGCGTTATTGCGAGGAGACCGTAGGTCGACGAAGCAATCCAGATTTATAATAATTTTATGAATCAACTTATATGAGTAATAAAAATTTAAATAAATTTAATTTAAATTTTTATTGCTTCTGTAGAGCTAGTAAATCACGTAACTTAACGTTTGCAATCATAATGATCTTCTGTATTAACGCTACCAGTGCAACCATTAGACCTCTTTCCTAAACCTACTTACTAACTTTTCGAAAAAAAAGAGATTATACGTCGCCCCCATATGAAATCAAAATTATAAACTCCAGCTATAAGATTAAATTTAAGACCAAACCTTTTATGCCTATTCGATATTTGTCAGTGATAATTTTGAAACGTTTTATCATACCAATAAATCTTCACCTCTTGTTTATTGTCTCCATTATTCAAATCATTTGAGTATATAGTCAATTCAGGGGGATTTGGTACTAGGAACGATGGAGCGACGCCTATGACTTTTAAATACCATGCGTAAGGTAAGTAAAATACTGATGTTTAAATGCTTCTCTAGGTTTTTTAATCCAGAATTCGGGTTATTAAAGCGTTTTTAAACTTATAGCTATTCTATTTAAAGCGTTCATAATCGAAATACAAATAGTAATATCCACAATTTCCCTCTCAGAAAAATGCTTGAATATGTCATCTTTAATTTCATCAATCATTTTCAAATGAGCCACATGTTATGGATTCACACCACTTTAGAGCTATAATTTCCTTTTCACTAAATACCTCTTTAGTAGAGAACCAAATTGGTAACAAATCTAGTTTCTTTTGAGGAACATTATTCTTTCTGGCGTCTGAAAGATGTAAATTACAACAATAGAAGCAACCATTTATTTGCGATACCCTTAGTTCAATTAAGTATCTTAGCCCTTTATCAAGGGGGGAGTTATCAAGGCTTTCATAAGATTCATATAGGCATGACATTGTGTGCTTAGAGATTTCTGCGTAGTGCATGTTTTTCCTTTTAATTTAGTTATTTAATAAATATTATTTCTGAGAAATAAATATATTTGAACCACGTCGTCATTCATTACTTTATTCTACAAAAAAGGGGGCTTTTTAGCCCTTTTTTTTTGTTGTGTACTTGGTTATTTTACAAAATAAGCTGGCTAATAAGTATAATTTATAGTAAACTTTAAATAAAAAAATAGAATCATGAGAAATTTATTATTACTAACGATCACCAGCATTTCACTGTTATTTTCTGTCTCTTCTTGGGCTATTGAAAATCAATTTTATTTGAAAGCTGAAGTTGGGACAAGTAAAATGAATAATGTTAAGTTAAATGATAAAAAATTAAAACATAATATGGCTGGTATTGTTGGCGGAGGAGGTGCAGGTTATTACATTCTAGATAATGTTAGAGCTGATCTTATGCTTAATTTTTTTGCTAATCAGCAATCAAAGTATTTTTTTGCCGGTACAGACTCAAAAATTAAATCCCAAATTACTACTTTAGTGCTTAGTGGTTACGTCGATGTTTTTGATATAAGTATTTGTGAATTCTTTATTGGGCTTGGTGCTGGGGTTGGTCAGCTGAAAAACGAAATTATCGGTAATAATAAGCTTGGTGCTTCAACTTCTACTAACAAAAAAAATAATCTAGTTTACCATCTTACTCTTGGAGTTGCTGCCAAATTAGCTCCTGTGGTAAAAGTTGAGATAGCTTATAGTTGGAAAGATTTTGGTAGCACAAAAGAGAATTATATTAAGTCATTGCCTTATAAAGGTCATAATGTAACGCTTGGTATAAGGTTTGATATATAATTTGTTAGGGTTAGAGTAAAAATGCACTATCATCGTGACGTTGCCAAAAGAGTTATATTAAAAGAATCTACTGCACTAATTGAATTATCTAATAATATTCCTAGTTGTTTTGACAATGTAGTAGATCATATAATTAATTGTAAAGGCAGGATTATTTTAACTGGTATAGGAAAAAGTGGTTATATAGCCCATAAGATAGCAGCAAGTTTTGCTTCTACTGGTACGGCTGCTTTTTATCTGCACCCAGCTGAGGCTAGCCATGGTGATCTTGGGATGGTAACTGAAGGCGACTTAATTTTCATGTTATCTAATTCAGGAGAGACCAAAGAATTATTTGATATAATGAAATATTGTAAGCGATTTTCTATAAAGATAGTTGCCATGACTATGAATGCCAACTCTACTATAGCAATCAATAGCGATTTTTTATTATTAATACCAAGAATTAATGAAGCATCCTATATTGCAGCTCCGACAACTTCCGCAATAATGATGTTATCTCTTGGAGATGCACTTACCACTTCTATACATGAAGCTCGAGGTTTTTCGGAAGATGATTTTCGGCTATATCATCCTGGAGGAAAGATTGGAGCTAATCTTATCAAGGTGGAAAGTTTAATGAGGGTAAAAGATCAGTTGCCTTTAGTATATGCCGATACTTCATTTACTGATACTATATTAGTTATGAATCAAAAAAGCCTTGGATGTGCTATAGTAGTAGATAAAGGTTTAAGTTTGGTTGGTATTATAACAGATGGAGATTTACGTAGACATATTAACGATAAAATAAATATGAAATATGCATGCGATGTAATGACTGCTAATCCACAACAAATTTCTTCCTCGAAATTAGCAGGAGAGGCCTTAGGTGTCATGAATAGCAAATCAATTACTAGCATACCGGTAACTGAAAATAATATAGTTATTGGTATTGTGCATATCCATGACTTACTTCGGGCAGGAATTAGTTAATGAATGTCCATGATAATGTTGGTAGTACTATGGTTAAAATTCCCTTCATCGATAAAAGTAGTAGTGCAATCATTTCATCTTATAGACGTTCAATTAGTATATCAAAAATCTTATCTTGTTTAGGGCTAGTACTAACCTTATACTTAATTTATATCAATTTTAATCCCATTAATAATAATTTAGAATTAATTGAAAACAATAGTGGGAATAGCTCTTTTACCCCAAGTGATAAAACAAATTATGAAATAAAAATTTCAAATTCAACTTTTAATGGGGTAAATAAAAACTTAAATCCTTACCAAATTCAGGCTGTACAAGCGGTTAGGACTTTAGATAATAAATATGCATTAGAAGAAATTAACGCTAAATATAAAATAAATGACAATAAACTATTAGTGATCAATGCAAAAAATGGTATATTGAATGAGAATAGTCATATGTTAGAATTAAGAGATGATGTCCAGTTTTTTTTAGGAGAAAGCATATTAAAAGCACAAGAAGCCCAACTTAATTTACTAAATAAAGAAACATTTAGTAGAACAGGCGTGATATTGTCTTATAAAAATTGTCAAATTACTTCTGATAATTTTAATTCCACAAATGACAATAATATTATAAATTTCAAAGGTAGCGTATCAACGATTATTGATGTATCAGATTTTTAGCATGATTTGCTGTATGTTGCTTTTCTTAATAATGAACTCAGCAATAGTTTATGGAGAACATCCATACTCAAAACATTCTAGTATGGATAAATTGTATATTAACTCTGATAATTTAGTAATTGACCAGACTAAACAGCAAGCTTTTTTTACGGGTGAGGTGATTTTATGGTTTGATGATATAATGGTGAAAACGACTAATTTAGAAATTTTTTATAAAATAGTTGATAATAAAAAAACTATTAATTACATATCCATACCGTCAAGATTGATTGCTAAGAGGAATGATGGTCAGGAATTATTAATTGCTACTTCTGCCAAATATTTTGTGGAAAGAAAAGAGCTAGTCCTGCTTGGTGACGTAATAGTACAAAATAAAAATGGTATTATAAAAACCGACAAGCTAGTATATTATACCAAACTCAATAATGTAAATTATAGTAAATCCAAGAATTAATTGGAACAAAGAATTATGTCACCTTTAATAATAGATAAATTACAAGTAAATAGTATTTCAAAATCTTATAATAAGAGAGTGATACTGAACGACGTATCTCTTCAATTAAAAACAGGAGAAATAGTTGGTCTTTTTGGTCCAAACGGTGCCGGCAAAACTACCTGTTTTAGTATTATTATAGGGCTTACCAAGCCAGATAGTGGGGCATTATTTTATAACGATCATGATATTACTCATTTACCAATTTATTTACGAGCTAGGTTTGGTTTTAGCTATCTTCCTCAAGAGCCATCAATTTTTCGTGGGTTATCTGTCGGAGATAATATTAGATTAATGCTAGAGGCTTTAGAAAATGATCAAGAAATTATCGAACAAAAAACATTAGATTTACTTAAAGAATTTTCTATTCTCCATCTACAAGACATGCCGGCAACAGGATTATCCGGCGGAGAAAGGCGTAGGCTAGAAATTGCAAGAGCAATAGCATTAGACCCTAAATTTATTATGCTTGACGAACCGCTTGCAGGTATTGATCCACTAGCGATTGAGGATCTTAAAAATTTGATCGTACACTTACGTAACCGCAATATCGGCATCTTAATCACTGATCATAATGTTAGAGATACCCTCAATATAGTTGATAGGGCATACGTCATTTACAATGGAAAAGTACTATTAGAAGGAACACCACAAGAAATAGCTACAAGCTATCAAGTAAAGGAAGTATATTTAGGGCAATCTTTCTCTCTGTAACAGGCTATGGTGACGATATAACCATTACTTACCATAAGACGTCACTACGAACGCCTTGCAATAGCACGTCATTGCGAGCTGATGCATCCCCAGGAAATTGTTGCAAAATAGCAAGAATTGATAGAATATCTTCATTATTTAATGATGATGGAGATAGTAGGTTATGGATGTAAAAACAGTATTAAATGAAGTAATAAAAGAACATTGTCCTTTTATACATAATAA
>CAJYCP010000067.1:0-25380 GCA_913698005.1 Platyusa sonomae
AGCTAAAATCCTTCCATTAATTTATCCCCTAATAATTTATAATGGTAAGAAGAAATATAACGCATCGCTCAATATATGGAATTTATTTAGCCATCCAGATTTAGCTAGAGGTTTCTGGCTCAACGATTGTCAGCTTATTAACGTACATGATATCCCCGATGAAGAACTTAAGGAAAAAGTATGGTCTGGGATTTTGTTATTTTTCCTCAAACACATCCACGAGCGTCAATTACTGAAAAGATGGCAAGAAATCTCTCATCTCTTGCCTAAATTGAGTGAAATAACAATAGGCTATGACCATATAAGAAATCTATTGAGCTATACTTTGACCTTTATTGAGCAAAATGATAAAATAGAGTTAGAAAAAATATTAAAAAATAGTTTAACTAAAGAAAAAGGAGAAGAACTTATGCCTAGTATAGCTCAAGTATGGAAAGAAGAAGGGATTCAAATCGGGCTACAGGATGGTATCAAAATCGGAGTGCAAGATGGTATTAAAATCGGAGTACAGGATGGTATTAGAATCGGAGAAGCTAGAGGCGAAGCTAAATTAATAAAAATGATGATAAAAAGTGGTAACTCTATTGAGGAAGTAGCAAGAATGACTAGATTATCTGTTACAAGAATCAATGAATTACTGAAAGTACAGTAAATTGGTGCTTATTAGCAAGGCATTACTTTAGTAATAATGCCTATGTATAGCATAATACCTTAAAATTTTTGTTATTCTCATAATAATAAAAAAAATTATATGGTATGAAAAAAATAAGCAATATTGCAAAAATAATGCAAACAACTATTAGTGGGTCAAAAAAATCTGTTATATTTATAGATATATACTCAAATGATTTGGAAAATTGGATTTGAAAATAATGGGCTAGGAGGCAGCGTATGTGAGTATGCGAGTCCCTGATATTTTCAAAAAAACAATCCTTCAAAGCAGGAGAGTATAGATGTATTAAGGTAGAATAATTATTAATATAGGAATAACATGGGTTATAGTTTAAAAGTACTGGATCATTACGAAAATCCGCGTAACGTTGGATCATTGGACAAAAATGATGCATATGTTGGGACAGGTCTTGTGGGAGCCCCTGCCTGTGGTGATGTAATGAAGCTACAAATTAAAGTTAGTGCAGAGGGAATTATTACAGATGCAAAATTTAAAACATTTGGTTGTGGTTCTGCTATTGCTTCAAGTTCTTTAGTAACGGAATGGGTTAAGGGTAAATCTCTTGACGAGGCTGGTAGTATAAAAAATACAGAGATAGCCAAGGAATTATCTTTGCCACCAGTAAAACTCCATTGTTCTTTATTGGCAGAAGATGCCATAAAAGCGGCAATACTTGATTATAAAACTAAAAACTCATAGTAATTATTATGAAAAATGTTATGTCATTGACTGAGGCAGCAGCTCAACAAATAAAGAGATTGATAGACAGGCGTGATAAACCATCTTTTGGTATTAGGATTGGTGTGAAATCTGGTGGTTGTTCCGGTCTATCTTATTATGTAGAATATGCTGATATCAAAAATAAGTTTGATGAGGTGATAGAAGATAAAGGTGTACGAATATTAATTGACCCAAAAGCTCTAATGTATCTTCTAGCAAGTGAAATGGATTATGTAGAAGGTAAGTTTAAGTCTGGCTTTACTTTTAACAATCCAAACGAAAAAGGTAGTTGTGGATGTGGGAAATCGTTTAATGTTTAATATGCAATTACTAGATTTTGTTAATAAAAAAAACTATATAGATGGAAATTGGCTAGATTGCCAAGAGCAGTTATCAGTTTATAATCCTGCCAATGATAAAGTGGTTGGGTCGATACCAAATTTGCCTAATGATTTAATTATTAGTGCTATTGACAGTTCTGTTAGAGCTTTTAAGATTTGGTCACAGACTTCTTTTGAACAAAGAATAACTATATTAAGAAAATGGCATTCTTTAATATTAGAGAATATTGATCAACTAGCCTATATAATTACCTTAGAACAGGGGAAAATATTAGAAGATGCAAAGCGTGAGATATTATATGGGGCGTCTTTTATTGATTGGTTTGCTAGTAACATTCATAACATTCAAAGTAAAATAAAGCCTGGAAAATCAATAAATCACAAGATTATCACCGAATTTGAGCCAGTTGGTACGGTTTGTTCAATTACTCCATGGAATTTTCCAAATGCTATGGTAACAAGAAAGGTTGCTCCGGCATTAGCTGCTGGTTGTAGCGTTATACTTAAACCGTCGGAATTCACGCCTTTTTCTGCATTGGTTTTGGCTAAATTGGCAAATGATGCTGGGATACCGGCTGGAGTACTAAATATTATCACCGGTGATGCCAATAATATTGGACAAATATTTTGTAATGATTTTAGAATTCGTAAATTATCATTTACTGGTTCTACGAGGGTAGGAAAGATATTATATCAGAATTCTAGTGCTACTATTAAGCGTTTATCTCTAGAACTTGGTGGTAATGCTCCATTTATTATATTAAGTGATGTTGATTTAGATAAGACTGCCAGTGAGCTTATATTAGGAAAGATAAGGAATAGTGGACAATCTTGCACTTCGCCCAACAGAATATTCATTGAAGAAGCAATTTATGATGAATTTTTACAAATTCTTACTGCAAAATTTGCTAATCTTAAAGTAGGGGATGGTTTTGATTCTGAGTCAGTTATAGGGCCGTTGATTAATAAAGCAGCTATAGATAAGATTTTAAAATTGATTGAAGATGCTAAAAATAAAGGCGGAGAAATCTTATGCGGAGGTAAAGCTCATGGTAATTTTTTTGAGCCAACAATTATTAGTAATTGTCAGGATAATATGGAGATTTTTAGCACAGAGATATTTGGTCCCGTTCTTGCATGTTATAAATTTGGCAGTATACAAGAAGTTATAAATAGAGCTAATAATACGGAATATGGTTTGCAAGCTTATATATATTGCAATAATATAACCATAGCTCAAATAATTGCAACAAAACTTGATTTTGGTATGGTATCAATTAATGATTCGCTACCTGCTAATGCCAAGGCAGCATTTGCTGGGCGAAAAAATTCAGGATTTGGAGTAGAAGGTTCAGATGAGGGAATATTTGAGTATTTAAATAGTAAATTTGTAAACTTGCATAATTATGCAGATACAAGTCAATTAACTTTATTATGAGAAAGATTACCCTTGGTTTAATAGCTGAGTATATAGCTATTATTATTTACAAAATTAAATTTTATCAAATTCTCTATCATCGTAAAAGATATTATGTTGGCGAAATTGATATTATTGCTCTGCGTGGTAAACAACTTGTTTTTATAGAAGTAAAAGCAAGATGTTCTGACGTGGATGATAGAATATTATCAACTCATCAACAGATGCGAATAAAAAGAGCTACCAGTATGTTTTTAAGCTCTAACCCTAAATACCAAAATTATCAGGTTAGATTTGATCTAATAATTATTAAACCTTACAGTATGCCCATTATTATTGAGAATGCTTGGTAATAGTGTCCTATTATTAATCGGGTTAGCTATACAATAGACCTCCTGCATAAGGCTAATTAAAATGCTGCAACTTGAGTAGGTACAAAATGGTAATTTGTTAATTGACCGGTAAGAATGCAGTACATTTCTTCAGGGTATGGTGAATGTACGTTACCACTGCGAAGCCCTGCTTCAATATGAACAATTCTTGTTTACAAGTCTATACTAACTCGATTAGCATTGTGCTGTCATTGAGAGAAGCCGTAAGCCGACAAAGCAATTCAAGAAAATAGTTAGAAATGAGTCAATCATTTATTTTGTGTAAGTTCTATTTTTTATACTCCAATAAATCATATTTAAAATCACCACAAAGTATTTCAAATTGATTCAAAGCTAATGACCAATCTTTTATGGGCATGATCCATTTTTTAGCTGCATTTTGCAGAGCTAAAAATATTATTTTCTGAATTGATTTATCATCTGGAAATACCCCCTTAATTTTCTGGTATTTCTTCTTGCTGAACATCAGCCTTATCATTTTTTAAAGGTTCCTCAGTATCTACCTTACTATCTTCTAGTTTAAACTCAAGCAGATTAATTGAACCTATATGTATGCCATTATCAGAAAACTCAATATCAAATTTTACCTTTTCATAATTCGCTACTTCACTATCATCTGTCTTAACCACTTCAGATACAGAAGAATTAGCAACTTTCTCAATTATAGCCTTGATCATTTTTTTAGGTAATAGCAAATTATTAGGTATCAACTTATCGATGATATCATGATGATTAGTTAATTCAAAAGATAATTTACCTTTTGGTAAATTATTCTCAAAAAATTGTAAGAACCCTATCAAAGCTATTTGGGAATTATCATCACAAGAGAAAACTAATCGGTCAATATTTAAATTTTTGATATAATTGATATCTTTACCTTGATCAGTAGCAATATTTATTAGAGTGGCTAAATCAAGCTGAGCTGTTTTGAAATTCAAAAAATTTTCCTCTGCAGCATATGACAAACGTAATTGTAAAGCTATATCTTCGCCATCCTGAGATTTTGCTTTATTGATTAAGAAAGTCAAGTCACTAATATTAAAAATTTCCTTATCTTCCTGAATAATTGATAATAATTTATTGTTAACTTGCAAAAGCTTCACGATAGATTTTAGATTATCTCCACTAGACAATCTATATATAGGTTTATTAAATTTAACTAGTGTGGCAATATCTTCCTTCGACTGAACACTATATTCAATTAACTTACCACCAAAATTTTCTTGTTGTTTTATTGTTTGTCCTAAAATCAAGTTAGCTTTTTTAAAACTAAAATCGAATAAAAATGTCATTTTTTCAGCAGATATTTCTTTGAAATCAACATGATCGATAAATTTTATTTTTGGCTCGACTAAACTAATCTGTAAACGAGAAGGAAAACCAGAAAATTTGATTTGGCTATAAGATATCTTAATATTGTCGGTCTCTGAATTATTTATAGTACTTACCACATTACTTTTGATAGTATAAGCAATGGCAAACCATATTATGGTGTAAGTTAAACAAATAAAAAGTAAAATTTTACGTATCACTTTATTATACTCAATTATAAATTAATATTACGGGTAGCAGATGGTAAGCGAACCCTTATACCGTCAAGATCTTCAGTAACAATAATCTGACAACCAAGTCTTGAAGTATGAGTAAGACCAAATGCTAAGTCAAGCATATCTTCTTCTGCCTCGGAAGGATTTTTTAATTTGTGATAAAATTCCTCATCTAAAATAACATGGCAAGTGGCACATGCTAGAGAGCCTTCGCATGCACCTTCAAGATCAATATCGTTTTGATGAGCAATTTCCAAAATAGACAATCCTATAGGTGCGTCCACTATTTTTTCTGTCCCATCTTTATCTACAACAAAAATTACTTTAGGCATTAGTTATCATCCATCTTCAATTTACTTTAGTTTATTTCATTAATATGCTTACCTTTAAGTAAGCCTTCCACCGTGCTATTTAATCTTTCGGCAAGAAAATGCTCTGTTATACTCTCAAAATTTTTGCTACATTCTATAATGTAATCACGATCATTTGAGTCTATTGCTTCTTTTAGAGTTTTAATTGCCATATCAATTTTTTCCATTTCATTTTTTGCAAGAAGATTTGGCATCTCCCTAATAGCATTTTCTATATTATAAAGCAAAGATTTTGTGTTAATAATTGTTTCTTGTAACAATTTCTTATTATGATCACTAGCCGCATTTTGATAAGCATTTTCTAAAATCTCGGTAATCTCACTTTCATTCAAACCATAACTTGGTTTTATTTCAATGTTATGCGATATATTACTATTTTTTTCTAGAGCTGACACTGACAAAATGCCATCTGCATCAATAGAAAATGTTACTTCTATCCTAACTCCCCCTGCTTTCATTAGTGGCAATTTTAGTTCAAATTTTGCAAGTGACCGACAATCCTCTACCATTTCTCTCTCCCCCTGTACCACATGTAGCTTCATAGAAGTTTGGTTATCCACATAATTGGTAAACTCCTTAGTAACCGATATCGGTATAGGACTATTACGCAGAATAATTTTTTCAGTAATTCCTCCATTTAGTTCAATACCAAGTGACAAAGGCACTACATCGATTAATAAGGAATTAATATTTGCAGAAGTTAGGTTCTCTGCTTGCAGAGCCGCACCCCATACTACCGCCTTATCTGGGTTAATATCTGAAAAAATAATAGTATTAAATGTTTGCCTTAAACTCTTACTAATTAACGGTATACGAGTTGAGCCACCAACCAGGATAATACCTGAAATATCATGGTTCTTTGCCTGTTCTAGCGTATCTTTAGTAATAGCTATGGTACGTTCTACTAATGGTGTTATTAACCTCTCAAAATTTTCTATATCTAACTCCAACAGACTTCCTGCATAAGCCAATCTAGTTGGTGATTTTGTCGTCGAAACTCGCCTCCGTTCCTCACGTACGTTTATGTACGCTGCGGTACTCGGCTTCGTTTCTCCTAAAAATCCCTCAACTATCTTTGACTTATGCAAGGAATCTGATATCTTCTCTTCATATATAATACTACATTTATTTTGTACACTAAGTGTTTCTTTAACTTTTTTTGCTAATTTTATTAATTCGTTAGATGCTACTAATTTATATTTATCACAAAAATACTTCATCACTAAGTGATCAATATCATCACCACCTAAAATATTATCTCCGCCAGTGGCAATAACCTGAAGTACGCCGGTTTGCATATTGAGAATTGATACATCAAAAGTTCCTCCCCCTAAATCATATACTAAATAACACCCTCTGCTTTCTTTATTTAAACCATACGCATAGGCTGCTGCTGTTGGTTCTGCAATTAACCGTAATACCTCAAATCCAGCAATTTTTGCTGCCAGCATTACTTCTCCTCTAGCAGCATCGTTAAAATGTGCCGGTACAGTTATTACCGCTTTTTTGACTTCTGAGTTTAATCTTTCAGTAGCTTGTTGCCTTAAATAGAGAAAGATTTGGGCGGCAATTTCCGGAACAGTCATCAATTTTCCAGCAAATTGCAGCCGTAATATTTCACTATTTAGATCAATATAATCTTTTACTAAAGAAAAAAGTGCCGGGTTATTTTGTATATCGGATAGTTTCTTACCGAAGAGCCTTTTTATAGAGCGAAGATTATCGATTATATCATGATTACCCACAATAAAGCTTTCACCATGGAAGGCTATCACTGATGGGATAAGTTCTAAATCTTGATCATTTGTGATAATTTGTACCACTTGTTGATTTGACAAAGCAATTAATGAGTTTGTTGTACCGAAATCAATGCCAACGGCTATGTTCTTATCATTTTCTTTATGCTGGGAAGAGCCAGCCTCACTAATTTCTATTATTTGCATGACTTGATTTTTAGCTGAATATTATTAATTAAGTTTTTAAGATATTTAAACCTTATAGTACTATCAACGGCATCTTGCATATTTTGATTTTGGAATGCAGTAGTTAGAGATTTAGTAAGTTGTTGCTTTTCAAGAATCTTGTTATTTAGCATAGATTGTAACTTAGTTAATTCTTGAGTAGTTTCAACAAACTCTAATTCATTCCACACAACATTTAATTGTTCCTTTGAAATACCTTGCCTAACCGTTATGTCATCCAAAACTATATTGTTTAACAAGAGAAGATACTCAGCTCGTGCTAAATCGTCTTTAAGCATTGCATAAGCCTTATTTATGTCAATAGAGATAGCTAAATTTTTTTGCTTTTCACTGTTAGAATTAATTCTATCTGGGTGATATTTTAATTGCATAGAAAAATATTGACGATCCAGATTAGACAAGTCAATATCATATTTTTTTTCTATGCCTAATAACTCAAAATAATTGTTCATAATCATTATTAGTGGGTTAATAATTGTCAAACCACGTGACTAATTGGCTTATACAGGAAGCTTATTATATACTAGGAGGTTGTCGGAAACAACTAAAGTAATTCTATATCTGGCTCTTTTTAGCTGCAAATAAACATGATTTTCTTGAAATAGATACACTCCTTCAAAAATCATATTTATTCTCGCAGGAAAATAGCTCAAAATATAATTAATTAGTTATCGTAGGCAACCTCCTAGCCCCAAATTTTCCTGAATTGACTATATCTCTAACTCATTAATAGAACAATGTAGTATCTGATAAGCATCTACCCATGTTTTTATTACCTGCTCATGAGTTACTACTATTACATACTTATAGTTTAGATATCTTGTTAAAACACCTTCTGTTCTATCTTTTATAGAACTTTTTGATTCCCACGTTTTAAGAATACCTTCTGGGTATATACCATCATTTCTTTTATAATCATCTATTGCACTTTTTAGCTGTAGTTGATTGCTAATTTCCAACCTTAAGTCTGGTTGCCATTCTCTTAAGTCAAATTCTACAGTAATGTCTAAATTAATGTTTTTTGAAAGAATTGCTGCGGTTTGCAACGCCCTAGTATATGGAGAAGATAGAATTAGTTCTGCATTTTCTAATCTCAAACTTTTAGATAGCTCATTGGCTTGTCTAATCCCATTTGACGTTAAACATGGCAAGTCCCTATATTCACCTTTTAATTGATGTTTTTCATTTAAAGACCAATCTGTTTCACCATGTCGTATTAAAAAGAATATTGTCACAAAAATAACCAATAATATATTAGCATAGCACTCTACAAAGTATTACAGCAGCATAAAAACGTCATTGCGAGAAGGCACTTCAGTGGCGACGAAGCAATCCAGAAAACTGATTGCCACAACCAAACATGATCTTGCTAATATAGTCATGTATGGAGAATTTGGTGCTAGGAGCGATGCCTATAAGTAATAGGCGAGCGACGAGTAACGACGTCACCAATTTCTCATCATTGACTATAGATGCCAATTTACCATGGTTAAATGCTAGTCGGGTTAGCTATATAATATTTTTTACAATATTTCTCCAATAACACTTAGTGTACGCTATAATTGTTGTATAGTCAAATATCATTAGAGCTTGACCTTTAGTTAAAAACTGATTATGCAAGAGATAAACAATTAATTATTATATACATGTTTCTATTAGAGTTAAAAAAAATAAATGGGACTCTTGACACTATGCATTTTATCGGCATTGGGGGAATTGGTATGAGTGGCATTGCCGAAATACTACATAATCTCGGATATAAAGTGCAAGGTTCTGACATAGCCGAAAATTATAATACTAAAAGACTAGAGAATAATGGTATTAAGGTTTTCCTTGGTCATCAAGCTCAGAATATTACTGATGTTTCATATGTAGTGGTCTCGTCGGCTATTAATAAAGATAATCCTGAAATTCAGGAAGCTATACGTAAAAAAATACCAATAATTAGGCGAGCTGAAATGCTAGCTGAATTAATGAGGCTAAAATGTTCCATAGCAATTTCTGGTTCGCATGGCAAAACTACGACTACATCACTCGTTGCCTGTTTATTTGAAGCGGCTGGGCTTTGCCCAACGTTAATTAATGGTGGTATTATTAATAATATATCCACCAATGCATATCTTGGGTCTGGGAATTATCTAATAGCTGAAGCTGATGAATCTGATGCAACTTTCATTCACATACCATCAACAATTGCAGTAATAACTAATATCGATCCGGAACATCTAGATTTTTATCAGGATTTTGATAGTTTAATTAAAGCTTTTAAGAGTTTTGTAACTAATCTACCATTTTATGGTTTTGCCGTTGCTTGTATTGACCATCAAATTGTTAGAAAACTAGTAAATGACATATTTGAGCGTAGAATCATAACTTATGGAATAGACTCAAATGATGCCAACATACAAGCCTTTAATTTAAACTCTGATATTGAATCATCAACTTTTGATGTGCGAATTAGTCTACCTAACGTAAATGGGGTAACAACTATCGAGCACATCACCTTACCTACTCCGGGAAGGCATAATATCCTTAATGCTCTTGCGGCTATCGCGATAGCCGTAGAGCTTGATTTTGGTATTAAAATTATTAAAAATGGATTTAATAGCTTTAAAGGGATAAAACGCAGATTCACTAAAGTAGCCGAATATAATAACGCTACGATAATTGATGATTATGCACACCATCCGGAAGAAGTAAAAGCTACACTTGCTACGGCAAGAAATATTGCTAATAAGCAAAATAGTAAAGTTATAGCAATCTTCCAACCACATAGATACTCAAGGGTTAAATATTTGTTTGATGATTTTATAACTTGCTTTTTTGATGCTGATCAGCTGTATATCACAGATATATATGCTGCCGGTGAACAGCCAATAGATGGTATAACGGGAAGAAATTTAGTAGACAAAATCAAGGATACTAAATCTCATTCGATGGTATCATTTATCGAGAATCACCAGGATATAGCTGGTCTTATTGCCAAGGAAGCTATGCCAAATGATATAATAATTATGATGGGTGCTGGAAGTATTTCTGCCTGGGCAAATAATTTGCATCAGCAATTTTCTAGCCTCAACAAATCTGTAAAGTAGATATTTTATAATTATGCAAATAGCTGGTGAATATAAAAATAATTACAATTTAAGTCATTTAACTTGGTTTAAAGTTGGTGGACCTGCGGAGATATTTTTTAAACCATTAGATTCCTCAAGCTTAGCAGATTTTGTCGCACAAAACCAACAACAAAAACCAATAACTGTTTTAGGGGCTGGATCAAATATTATTATTAGAGATGGTGGTATAGAGGGGGTTGTGATAAAACTTGGTCAGAATTTTACTAATATAGAATTAATGCCAGAACACCAATTATCGGTAGGAAGTAGTTGCCTTAATTTTAATCTTGCTAAATTTTGTCAAATACATTCAATTACTGGTTTTGAGTTTCTAAGCGGTATACCAGGTACTATAGGTGGTGGAGTGGTAATGAACGCCGGTGCCTATAACTCGGAATTTAAAGATATTATCCTAACAATTGAAGCAATAGACTCTAGAGGTAATGTTATTACTATCCCTAACGAAGAAATAGGTTTTAAATATCGAGGTAATAATTTACCACAAGATTTGATTATAACCAAAGCTATATTTAAGATAACGATGGGGGACAGTAATATGATCCTAGAAAAAATGAATGAAATAAGTAAAAACAGACTAGCAAGCCAACCAATTAAAGAACGTACTGGTGGTAGTACATTTGCTAATCCAGAAAATCATAAAGCATGGCAACTAATCGATAAAGCTGGCATGAGGGGATACAAAATTGGTGGGGCTTCCATCTCACAACTACATTGTAACTTTATGATAAACCATGGCAATGCCTCTGCTGGTGATTTAGAAAATCTTGGTGATCTTGTTAAAAAAAGAGTATTTGAAAATAGTGGGATTGATCTAAAATGGGAAATTAAAAGAATAGGGAAATATGCATAAATATCAAACAAGTTTTATTGCTAATTCTAAGGTTACAATATTGAGTGATAAAGGAAAAAAACATGTGGCGGTAGTAGGTGGCGGTATGTCGGCTGAACGAGAAGTTTCTTTAGTATCATCTTCGGGAGTTAACAAAGCTTTGGTAGATAGTGGATATAAAGTTACTTTTATAGATATGGGAGTAGACATTGCTTCGGTACTTTTACAGATAAAACCGGATATAGTTTATAATTGTTTACATGGTACTTATGGTGAAGATGGTTGTTTGCCTGGGTTACTCAATATCTTGCGAATTCCTTATACTCACAGTGGGGTTCTCGCTTCTTCTTTAGCATTTAGTAAAATACATGCAAAAGCATGGTTTGTTGCTAATGATATTAAGGTAGCCAAGAATATTGTCGTTAATAAATCTGATAACATTAAGGTTGATCCTATGCCAAGACCCTATGTTATAAAACCCCTTACCCAAGGCTCAAGTATAGGCGTTGAAGTAATATTTGCTGAGGATGATTTTAACTTTGCTAATTATAATTTTCCTTATGGTGATCAGGTAATGATTGAAGAATATATTAAGGGGCGAGAAATGCAAGTAGCCGTTTTAAACGGCAAGGCTTTAGGGGTATTAGAAATAAAACTCCTGAAACAGCGTTTTTATGATTATGATACTAAATACACTGATGGATTTGCCCAGCATTTATGTCCAGCTCCATTACCGCAAAATATATATAATGAGTTACTAGAAGAGTCGGAAAGAATATATCAAACCATGAATTGCAGAGGTGTGGCTAGAGCAGAGTTTATTTTTGATGAAAGTAAGAATGAAATTTTTACTTTAGAAATTAATACTCATCCTGGTATGACTCCCTTATCGATTATACCAGAAATAGCTGCCTTACAGGGGATAAATTTTTGCTCGTTAGTGGAAAGAATCTTAGAAACAGCATGTATTGACACATGAAGAGGAATAAAGCGTCTAATAAGAAGAAAAAAGCCAATATACCTTTACGACGAAAGTTGGCAATGGTGTATATTAGAGCGGTATTTTTTATTAAAATTACCCTAGTAGTTTTGTTGTCTTCATTTTTCTTTACCAGCTATTTTGCTCCTGTAAGACAAGAAATTATCCAAAATATTTATGAATTGACTTCTGATATTAGCTTTAGACTTGAAAATGTTTTAATAGAAGGGCAATATAATACTAAGGAAGAAGATATATTGGCAACTTTAAATGCTGATAAGGGTACTCCTATTCTTTCTTTAGACCTGGGAGCAATAAAGAGTAATTTGCAACGCAATCCTTGGATTAAAAATGTTGTAATTATTGAGAGAAGATTACCTAATACTATTTACATAAGATTAACTGAGAGAGTACCAATTGCTATCTGGCAATTTAACGAGAAAGTTTTCCTTATTGATGAAGAAGGATATAAAATTACTACTGATATAGGTACTTTCACTAATCTTCCTCATGTTGTAGGATCGGACGCTAATATTTATACTAACAAATTAATTCAAGATTTAGCAAAATACCCTGAACTAGCTAAGAAAATTATCTCTTCGGTACTTTATGGGAAAAGACGATGGAATTTAAATCTAGAGCAAGGTATAACTGTTAAAATGCCAGATTCTGGGTTTGATCGTGCTTTAGATTACCTTGCAGGATTGGATATGAAAAATCTATTATTTAATCAAAATTATAAAACTATAGATTTACGAGATTTGAGTAAGTTTTATATAGAAAAATATTAAGAATTATGAAAGCCAGATTGTCTAACTTTTTAACTCTTGACCTTGGTAGTAGTAAAATAGCTTGTATTGCAGCATATATTGACAAAAGAGAAGATGCAAAAATAGTAAGCCAAGTTCTGCATCACTCAAAAGGTATTAAATCAGGAGTCATATTAGATTTAAAAGATGCGGAAAATAGCATAGTCGGAGCGATTTACGCATTAGAAAAAGATTGCGGTAAAAACATAAAAAAAATAACTATATCACTAACAGGCTATGGCACTAAGTCTTATTATGCAAATAGTAAAATAAAACTTTCTAATCAGCCAATTTCACCACAAGATATCAAAAAACTTATCAAAAAAGCCTTATTGGAATTCAAAATTAAAGACCAAGAAATTATTCATTATTTCCCTATAGAATTTACTCTTGATAATAATAATGCTATTGAAGATCCAATCGGAATGTTTGGCAAAGAATTAGGGTGTGAATTACATATTATCACAGCAAATTTTAATATGCTGATGAATATTACCAATTGTTTTGCAAAATGTCATGTGGAAATAAATAATATTATATTAGCAATTTATGCGTCAGGAATTGCTTGTCTTTCAGAAGATGAAAAAAATCTTGGCTCTATCATAATCGATATGGGGGCAAGAACCACCTCTTTTGGCGTGTTTGTCTCAGGCAAGTTAATATATACAAGCTACATAGATATAGGTAGCTTTCATATTACATCTGATATAGCAAAAGTCTTCTCAGTAAGCCTGAACGTTGCAGAAAAACTTAAGATTCTCTATGGTAATGCCATGCCATCTTCTATGGATAAAGACAATATTATTAATTTAGAAGATTTTGAAATGGAAATTCCTGACAGTGGTAGACCAACAATTACCTCAAAATATCTTGCATGCGTTATCAGTCCAAGAGTAGAAGAAATATTATTGATGGTTCAAGCCCAGCACGATAGAGTTGTGGCAGGCAATATGATCGCCTACCGCATTGTTATTACTGGTGGAGGAGCGATGCTCCGGGGAGTAAAAGAACTAGCAAGTAAAATTTTTGAGAAACAAGTACGAATTGGTAAACCGGAAATCTTACCAGGTTTTGCTGAAGATTATAATCCCCACATATATTCCACTGCTATAGGTATGGTAAAAACCCAATCTTTAAAAATACAAAAGAATAATTTTGATATTAATGATAATAATGATGCTAGTTGGTTTAAAAAATTTCTAATTTGGCTAAAAGAAAATATCTGATCACCAAACGTCATTGTGACGAGGGCTTATATGTGTCCCAAGCTTCTATTAGCGAAGAGCCACTTTGCGGCGACGCGGGGCATCCATAAAAGTAATTAGAAATGCTTCGTCGGCTACACCTCCTCGCTAATAGCATCAGGTTGTTTTCCTTATGACTTTTAAATGCCATGCGTAAGATGAGTAATTTATTCAAAATATTATATCGTATTACGACAAGGTTCACGTTTTAAAATACTGATGTTTGAAAGGTTATCTAGGTTTTTTAATCCAGAATTCGGGTTATAAAGAAGATTTAAATATAGTCTAGTCTAACCTGGTAATTGTAATTCTATCTTATTTTAAAACTAACGTTTCTGAATTTATAATTTTATTAAATTATAAAACCACTTGACAGGGATTTTATTATAGTTTAGGTTGCTTGAAAATGAGCATGAGTATTATATGAATGCAGTAGATTCTTCTTTCACTATGTGGAATAGAGCTAGAAATAGTAAATTTAGACACGTTGTTTGGCCTATTAGATCTAACGAGTTAGTAAAGTTTGTGCCTATGGCTTTACTAATATTCTTTATTCTCCTTAACCAGAATCTAGTACGTAGTATGAAAGATAGCCTGGTAATAACATTAATTAGTTCGGAAGTTTTAAGCTTTATAAAACTTTGGGGCGAGATGCCTGCAGGTATCTTATTTGTCATACTTTATTCCAAACTTTGTAATATTATGACAACTGAGCAAGCTTTCAGGATCATATTATCTTTTTTCTTGGGATTTTTTCTATTATTTACCTTTGTTTTGTTTCCATACCGAGAATATTTTCATCCAGACCCTCAAGTAATAGAACATTATATTACTACACTTCCACACTTAAAATGGTTTGTTATCATTTGGGGAAAATGGAGTATTGTGTTATTTTATATAATAGGGGAATTATGGCCAATGATTGTCTGTACACTATTATACTGGCAACTTGCTAATAAGATTACCACCACTGAAGAAGCTCCTAGATTCTATTCGTTTTTTTCCTTATTTGGTCAAACTAATTTACTAATATCTGGCAGTGTAATTGTCTATTTTGCCAAAGGTCAGCACTTCTTGATGCCTCTATTTTCTCATCTTAATGACCAAACAGAAATTCTTTTAAAATCATTCATAGTAATCGTTACCATATCTGGGCTGATCTGTTTGATTTTACATAGATTTGTTGAATTGAAAATTATAGAAACTACTAAAAATATTAGATATAAAAATAAAAGAACCGATATACTGAAGCTAGGGTTAGTTGAGAGTAGCAAAATAATTCTTAAATCAAAATATTTAGGAATTATTTGTGTATTAATGGTTTCATATTCCATGTCAATCAACTTAATTGAAGGATTATGGATGTCTAAAACCAAGGAGTTATATCCTACTACCCAGGAATTTATAACTTACAGTGGTGAGGTATTTTTTTGGACTGGAATATTTACTTTAATTTGTGCTTTTCTAGGTAGTAGTTTAGTTAGAAATTGTGGTTGGTTTTGGGGAGCTGTACTTACTCCCGTTGCAACGTTATTATCAGGAGCAATGTTTTTTACTTTTGTCTTATTGGAAAAGCCTTTATTGGCAATTATGACTGGTCTTAGTCACATTTCTCCATTAATGATAATTGTTTTTGTAGGTGGCTTGTGGCATGTTTTAGGGAAAGGAGTAAAATATTCACTTTTTGATTTTACTAAAGAAATGGTCTATATTCCTCTTGATAGCGAAATGAAAACCAAGGGAAAAGCTGCTGTAGATATACTTGGTGGCAAAATAGGGAAATCTGCTGGAGCAATTGTTCAATTTGTCTCTTTTAGTATTTTTCCAAGTGCTGTACATAATGACCTAGCAGGTTTTCTCATGGTGGTTTTTGTTATTGTTTGTATAACTTGGATTTTTGGTGTAAAAGTCTTAAATCGATATTATAAAAACTTGCTAGCACAGCAGAACTAAAGTTTTATAGGAAGTCTAATAAATTTAGGAAAAAATTAATGACATACGTACCAATTGTAATTGAGCAAACTCCTAGAGGTGAAAGAGCCTATGATATATATTCTAGGTTATTAAAGGAACGTATCGTTTTTGTTTGCGGTCAAATTGAAGATTATATGGCAAATGTAGTGGTTGCACAATTACTATTCCTTGAGGCAGAAAATCCAGAAAAAGATATTTCTATGTATATTAATTCTCCTGGTGGCGTTGTAACTTCTGGTTTAGCAATTTATGATACTATGCAATATATTAAACCTAAAATTTCTACTCTTTGTATAGGTCAAGCTTGCTCTGCTGGCTCTATGTTGCTTACGGCTGGAGAAAAAGGCATGCGTTATTCCCTGCCACATAGTCGTATAATGATCCATCAGCCGTCAGGTGGTTACCAAGGGCAGGCTACAGATATAGAAATTCATGCCAAAGAAACCATGAAACTAAAAAGAATGCTTAATCTCTTATATGTCAAGCATACAGGACAAGAACTAGAGACTATCGAAAAAAGCATGGAACGTGATAATTTCATGGATCCTGAAGTAGCCAAATCATTTGGGCTTGTTGATGAAATTATCACCGATAGAGCAAAAATTTTAGTAAAAAAATAAATTATAATGGTACGGGAAGAAGGTACGAATAATCTTGTTATTCATCTTTTTTCTCATCTGGAAGATAAGTCGCATACTCACGTACCTCATGTACGCTGCCGTAGGCTCGCCCCTCATTTTCAAATCCAATTCTCCAAATCATTTGAGTATATATAAAGATTAAAAAGAAAATTTGTGTTTTGTACCAAGGTAATTAAGTTGTTTGGTTGAAGAAGTTCTAACACAAACATCATTCGGTATTTCCCTAAGAAATCTAGAAGGAGAAGACCTTATTACTTCATGAAACATAAAACGACTTTCGGCATGAGTAATATATAGCTCTTTCTTCGCTCTAGTAATACCAACATAAGCAATTCTCCGCTCTTCCTCTAAACCTTTCTCTCCATCTTCATTTAGTGATCTTTGATGTGGAAAAACCCCCTCTTCCCAACCGGGCAAAAAAACTAAATCAAATTCAAGACCTTTGGCAGCATGTAGAGTCATAATACTAATAGACCCACCAAAATTTGATTCTAACGTTTCATTTTCCATTACCAAACTCGAATGTTCGATAAAGTCTTGAATATTATCAAATTCTGCAATTGCTCTCAGCATTTCATTAATATTCTCAATCCTGCCAAGTGCCTCGTCAGTCTTTTCTTCTTGTAACATTGGCAGATAACCTGATTCTTCTAATAAAACCTTTGTCACATTAAGTGCTGGCTCGTTTTGATATCGCAAATTCCAATTATCTATGTTAGTAATTAACTGATTTAGACTATCTTTGACCTTATTTTTAACAACTCCTTCTTGTAACATTTGACGAATAGCAACAAGAATAGGTATGTTATGTTCAGCTGCATAATCTTTTATTTGTTTTAATGTAGTATTGCCAATGGCTCTTCTTGGAACATTTATTATACGTTCAAGAGCAAGACTATCACTATGATTTAAAGTGATACGTATGTAGGAGAGTAGATCACGTATTTCCATTCGTTCATAAAACTTAAGACCACCGATTATTTTATACGGTAATGCATTACTAATCAGAACTTCTTCAAATGCTCTAGTTTGAAAACCAGCTCTAACTAATATCGCAACTAAACTGGCATTATACTTACCTTCGGTAACTAATTTGTCAATTTCAGATACAACAAATCTTGCTTCTTCTTTATCGTTCCAACAAGATATAATTTTAATTTTTTGTCCATCATTTTTATCAGTCCACAAGGTTTTACCATGACGATTCTTGTTATTGTCAATTACACTGGATGCAGCTGATAAAATTTCTGAACTAGACCTATAATTTTGTTCTAATTTTATTACTGTAGCATCTGGAAAATCCTTTTCAAAACGTAATATATTACCAATTTCTGCACCACGCCAACCATATATAGATTGATCATCATCGCCAACGCAACAAATATTCTTTGTGCTACTCGCAAGCATCCTAGCCCAAAGATATTGGACAGCGTTGGTATCTTGATATTCATCAATTAAAATATATTGATATCGTTCCTGATAATGCTTTAATATTTCAGGATTTTTTATAAATAACTCATTATTGTATAGTAGCAAATCTCCAAAATCCACTACGTTAGATGCTAATAAATTTTGTTGATACTCATCATAGATAAACTTAGCCACTTTATGAATCGGTAGCTTAATGTCAGATTCCGAAAGTTTACACGGCAATAATCCTTGATCCTTCCAACGCGAGATAATAATATGTAAAATTTTAGGAACGTATTTTTTGGGATCTATATTTCTCTGTTTAACTATGTCTTTAATCAATTTAAGCTGATCATCATGACTAATAATAGTAAATCTACTGTTTAAACTAAGATTCAAAAACTCTGCTTGCTGGCGTAAAATCTTGGCTGCTATAGAATGAAAAGTGCCTATGTTTAGCCCATAACAATCAATCATTTTACTGATTCGATCTTGCATTTCTCTAGCCGCTTTATTGGTAAAAGTAACTGCTAAAATATTGCCAGGTGACGCTAAACCCTGATTAATTATGTTGGCTATTCTTGTTGTTAATACTTTAGTTTTACCAGTCCCTGCTCCAGCAAGTACAAGAAGAGGCCCATGTGCATGTAAAGCCGCTGCTAGTTGTTGGTGATTTAATGAATCTAGAAAGCTTTGTTGTGTCATTATCTAATGCCAATGGAAATGTTAATGTTCGCACTCACGTTAGGTATATTTAGCATGCTTTCCCCTTGTTTGTTGTTCTCATTTGCAGGATTATTGAGTATATAGTTTTTTATCCTGAGCTTAATCCACAACAAAATATTCTAGCACATTAATCTTTTAACATCAAATATTAATACTTTTTCATTCCTTAGATTTACCAAACCATGTCATCATTATTCATCTCCTATTCTAAGAGCAGCTATAAAAGCTGATTGCGGAATTTCGACGTTACCAATATTACGCATACGTTTTTTCCCAGCTTTTTGTTTTTCCAATAATTTACGTTTACGAGTTATATCCCCACCATAGCATTTAGATAAAACATCTTTACGCATTGCTTTAACGGTTTCTCTAGCGATTATTCTGCTACCAATAGCAGCTTGAATAGCAATCTGAAATAATTGCCTTGGAATTAAATCGCTAAGGCGTTTACACAATTCTCGACCACGATATTCTGATCGTGACCGATGTACTATAGTAGATAGAGCATCAACTGGCTCGCTATTAACCAAAATAGATAATTTTACCAAATCACTTTCCTCATAACCATCCATTTCCCAATCAAAGCTAGCATAGCCTTTTGTGTAACTTTTTAACTTATCGTAAAAATCAAATACTATCTCATTTAACGGTAATCGGTAAATTACCATAGCCCTACCACCGACATAAGTTAATTCAATTTGTACTCCTCTTTTATCAGTACACAAAGATAAAACATTACCTAAAAACTCATCTGGCACTAATATTGTTGCCTTAACCCAAGGCTCTAACATTGATTCTATATTTTGAGTAACAGGTAAGTCAGCCGGATTATGTATTTCTAATTGATGTCCATCACGCATATTAATCTTATAAACCACACTAGGAGCAGTAGTTATCATATCAAGATCAAATTCACGCTCCAGTCTTTCTTGCACTATTTCAAGATGTAGTAACCCCAAAAAACCGCAGCGAAATCCTAATCCTAAGGCAGTTGAACTTTCTGCTTCAAATTCAAAGCTAGCATCGTTAAGCCTTAATTTAGCTAAAGAATCTTTTAGATGCTCAAATTGCGAAGCATCTGAAGGATATAATCCACAAAATACTACCGGTAAATGTGGCTTGAAACCAGGCAAAGGCTCCTTGCAAGGTCTTTTTTCATCAGTTATTGTGTCACCAACTTTACAATCCACAACTTGCTTGATTGAAGCAGTGAAAAACCCTATTTCTCCTGAATATAAAATATCTGATATATGTTTCTTAGGAGTAAAATACCCAACATTCTCAATATTATAACTAGAATTGCTAGCCATCATCCTGATACGCATATTTTTGCGTAAAGTTCCATCGATAACTCTAACCAAAATTACTACTCCTAGGTAAGAATCGTACCAACTATCAACCAATAATGCCTTTAAAATATCTGTTTGATTAGTTGCAGGACAGGGTAGTCTATTAACAATTGCTTCAAGTACTTCTTCTATTCCTATACCACTTTTTGCCGAAATCAATAATGCATCGCTTGCATCTATACCAATTACGTCCTCTATTTGTTGTTTAACCTTATCAGGATCAGCAGCCGGTAGATCAATCTTATTGAGTACTGGAACAATTTCATGCTTATTATCAATCGCTTGATAAACATTTGCGAGAGTTTGCGCCTCAACACCCTGGCTACTATCTACCACTAATAACGAGCCTTCACAAGCAGCGAGTGACCTACTAACCTCATAAGAAAAATCCACATGACCAGGAGTATCCATTAGGTTTAGATAATAGGTATTACCATCTTTGGCTTTATAAACTAATCTAACAGTCTGTGCTTTGATAGTGATTCCCCGTTCTTTTTCTATGTCCATTGAGTCAAGTACCTGCTGACTCATTTCTCGAGCTACCAATCCTCCACAATATTCAATTAACCTGTCTGCTAAAGTAGACTTACCATGATCAATATGAGCGATGATTGAAAAATTTCTGATAAACTTTTGATTATTCATTGTATATGCGATATAATGTTAAAATTAGAAAAATGCTAACCCGACTGGTCATTGCAAAAAGTAGCGAAGCTCGAACGAAACGAAACGATCTAATGAATAGTGGATTGCCACGACCTACTTGCGTGGTCTCACAATGACGTCGGTTTATCTTATCTTTATATAGTAAAATTCCATTTTATAGTAGGAAATAATAGTGCGTGCTGAAATTGAACATTATGTAAAAAAAATCGAACAGTCTTTAGAGCTGCTCAGGAGGTCACTTTGATTTTGAAAACGCAACCAAAAAGCTTGTAGAGCTGGAAAATATTTCAGAAGATCCAACTCTGTGGAATAATCAGGAGAAGGCTCAAAGTATTATGAAAGAAAAAAGACTTCTAGAGACTAAGCTTAATTCGTTTAAACAACTTCAATCTAATCTTACGGAATGTTTAGAACTTGAGGAATTGGCGTTTGTCGAAAATGACCAACAAGTTCTAGGACAAGTTCAAGAAGATTTAGGAAAACTATCTATTATTGCCGGCAAATTTGAGACTGAATGCTTATTTTCTGGAGAATTTGACAGTAATAATTGTTTTCTTGAAATCAATGCTGGAGCTGGCGGTACGGAGAGTCATGACTGGGCATCAATTATAATGCGTATGTATTTGCGTTTCGCGGAAAGGCAGGGTTTTAAAAGCGAGGTTATTCATCTTATTAACGGTGAAGAAGCAGGAATAAAATCATGTACTATTAAAATTAATGGCTACCAAGCATATGGTTGGTTTAGAACAGAATCAGGAGTGCACCGTTTGGTACGGATATCGCCTTTTAATGCAGCGGGCAAAAGGATGACTAGCTTTGCTAGTAGTTGGGTATATCCAGAAATTGATGATAGTATTGCCATTGTAATAGATGAAAAAGACCTTAGAATTGATACTTACCGTTCTTCCGGAGCTGGGGGGCAACACGTAAACACTACTGATTCTGCCGTAAGGATTACCCACTTACCTACTAATATCGTAACACAGTGCCAAAATGATAGATCACAGCATAAGAACAAAGCACAGGCTATGAAAATGCTTAAAGCAAGGCTTTATGAACTAGAGTTAAAAAAACGTACTGAGGATATTCAAGAACAGAATGCATCAAAAACCGAGAATGGCTGGGGACATCAAATAAGATCTTATGTATTGCAACCTTATCAAATGGTTAAGGATTTACGTACCAATCATGAGACTTCTGATACTAAAGGTGTACTTGACGGAGATTTAGAAAAATTTGTTTCAGCTAGCCTATCAATTAGTGTTGGTAATATATAGCCTCTCCGTCATTGCGAGGAGCCGCTTTGCGGCGACGCGGCAATCCAAACAAGTGACCAGATGATTACTTCTTGGCTTACGCCTTCTCGCTAATAGACGTCTTGTACTTTAGCTTTTTTCCTTAATGATACCTACGTACCATTACACAAACTTACAAAACCATAATTAGAACTGCTGATTAAGAAATATTCTTCTTGACTCACAAGACAAAAAACTTTAGTATACGGCTCTAGCCAAGTAATAAGTAGGTTAGAGCCGTATATGGCAGTCATTTCTAAAATTTTTTCGTATTTCTCTGTAACTCACAATACATCACCCACCTCAAAATTAACAAATAGATTGTCGGAATATGTTTTTCCTATCGAAAGGCAGGAATTATCTAAATTTCTATATGTAACATTATTGATGTTCTGTATTTTATTTATACAAAATATTATCAGAGCCTTAAAAGATAGTCTGGTTAATACCATGATTGGTACCGAAACTGTATCATTCCTTAAATTTTGGGGGGTTTTGCCTTCGGCATTTTTGCTGTCGATAATCTATGTAAAATTAGTAAATAAGATGAAGGGTGAACATATCTTCTACCTTATATTGTCAATTTTTCTACTATTTTTTGCCTTATTTGCCTTTTATATTTTCCCTAATCATCTAGCATTCCATTTGAGTAGTGAGCATGCTGGCATTTTAATAAAGTCTTATCCGAATTTGAAATGGTTTATATTGCTTTTATCTAATTGGAGTTTCTCTCTGTTCTATATTATAGCAGAATTATGGCCGAGCGTAATATTTGCATTACTTTTTTGGCAATTTGTTAATAATATAACCTCGGTAGAACAATCGAAAAGATTCTATCCTTTATTTGGTCTTTTTGCTCAAACGGGACTTTACATATCAGGTAAGTTTCTAGAAAATTTAGCTTATTTAAATCAATTTTTAATTAAAAAGTTTGACTTACAACATACAGAGTCCGAACTTTCAGTACAAATCATATTAGGATGCGTACTGGTACTTGGCTCAATAGCATTAGCAACTTTTTGGATACTGAATCATAAAATATTAGATAAAGCTCAAGTAGAAAAATTGCAATTTTCTATCAAGAAACGATCACTAACTCTTACAGAAAGTTTTAAAATGATTATTACTTCAAGATATATTAGGCTAATTGCTACACTACTTGTCTGTTATGGTATAGCTATAAATTTAGTTGAAGGACCTTGGAAAGCATCAGTTTCAAAGATTTATAAAACACCTACGGAATTTGCTGCTTTTGTTGGCAATTATCTAAGTATTACTGGCATATTTACCATTTTATTTGTTCTTCTCGGCTCTAATATTGTAAGAAGGTTGGGCTGGTTTGCTGCAGCAATTATAACGCCAATAATAGTCTTTATAACTGGCATGCTGTTTTTCTTAGTATCTAACTTTGATGGGCTTTCTGCCATAATAGTGGTTAGCTTTATGATAACTGATCCTTCTTTGATTGCTATTACAATGGGAATAGTCAACAATACCCTAAGTAAATCAAGTAAATATATTTTATTTGATTCTACAAAAGAAATGTCATATGTTCCTCTAGATACCGAACTTAAGACAAAAGGTAAGGCAGCTGCCGACGTAATTGGTACTAAGCTTGGAAAATCAACAAGTGCCCTTCTCCAGTCTTTAATATTTATTATTTTGCCTGGTGCAACTTATCAATCTATTTCTATATATTTAATGATAGTATTTGGTGTAATCTGTATCATATGGATTTGGGTGATTAGAGAATTGAATAAAGAATACACTAAGCTTTGTAAGGTTTCTAATTGATCTATATCTTAAGGTAACAATGAAAAAATAACTTTATTTTTAAGTATTTTATTATTATTTAGTACTTCAGCACTGGCAGAGACAAAGTGCTTTTTAGCTAAAGAAAATAATAAAGTCATCGAACAACAAGGCGATTGTAAATCACGTCATGCTCCTTGCTCTACGTTCAAAATTGCCATTAGTCTGATGGGATATAACGAAGGATTACTGATTGATGAAACTCATCCTGAGTTACCATTTAAAAAGGTTGTATAGATTGGCTTGATAGATGGAAACAACCTCATAATCCCAGTCTTTGGATGAAGAATAGTTGTGTGTGGTATTCGCAAATTTTAACGCAAAAACTTGGAATGAGTAAATTCCAAGAATATGTTACAAAATTTAACTATGGAAGTCAGGATGTTTCGGGTGATAAAGGTAAGGATAATGGATTAACAAATTCATGGCTATCTAGTTCATTGGAGATTTCACCTGAAGAGCAAGTCGTATTTTTACAAAATATTCTTGATAATAAGTTGCCAGTAAGTTTGAAATCTCATGAAATGACAAAAAATATCCTATTTGTAGAGGATCTGCCAGGAGGCTGGAAGCTTTATGGAAAAACAGGTAATGGTTCCCAGCTTAGCAAAGATAGAATGCAGAAGTTAGGTATCCAACAAGGGTGGTTTGTTGGCTGGATACAAAAAGATAACCGAATTATTGTATTTGCCAATCATATTACAGATGACAGTAAGCAAGATGTTTATGCCAGCCTACGTGCTAAAGAAGAAGCAAAAGAAAAATTGATGCAAATAGTTCAACCCACCTATAAGTGATCTGTATGATTCACAGCAATTATCTTTTATATATATTTTATAAAAAAAATATATACATTATCCAATAATAAAAGTGCGTTTTTGTTGCAATAATTTATGGCAAACTTCAAGTAACTTACGCATACAAACAACTATCGCAACTTTCTTAGGTTTAAAACTATTAACAAGCCTATCATATAAATTTTTTAAATATTGAAAACCATTCTTACCAGCTAATACTGCCATGTATAAAGCATCTCTGGGTATTTTCCTGCCTCCTCGAATAAATC
>CAJYCP010000068.1:0-16379 GCA_913698005.1 Platyusa sonomae
CAAGCAGTGCTGCTGTCATTTTGTTACATCCAAATACTTGAGGCCATTCGGAAAACATAAGGTTGGTGGTAATTATGATTGAAGTATTTGAGTGTAGCTTAGATAGCAAATGAAAGATAAGCTGACCACCATTTTTAGAGAATGGTAAATAACCAAGTTCATCAAGTACTAAAACATCCATTTTTTCTATTGAACATGCAAGCCTTCCTGCATGACCAGCAACTTTTTCACATTCTAGTTGGTTTGCTAAATCTACAAGATTAAAGAACTTTGATTTGTAACCCTTTCTTACTGCCCTTGCACTAATGGCTATAGCAAGGTGCGTTTTGCCGGTACCAGTCCCTCCAATTAACACTATATTTCTAGAACTATTAACAAACTCACAACTATATAAATGCATAATTTGCTCTTGGCTTATTGACATTGATGGATTTCTTAGCAGATAGCACCTTAACTAGAGAAGAATTTTTGCATAAGAAAGCTCAATTAAAGGAAAGACAATATGAATTAACTGAATTAATTAAGAGTTATGACAAAGTAGATGATAAGCTTTCTAAAAAGCTTGCAGACCTTATATGTATCAGCAGAAACGCCTATGAAACTTTTAGAGGTTCGACAATTGCTGAAAAAAGGGAATTATTAAATTTTATATTTTCGAACCTAACACTCGAGGGCTGTAAGCTGCATTACGTTCTGGCTTTTCCATTCACAGAATTGCAAAAAGTAGCAAGTTGTACTGAATGGCTGGGGCGGATGGATTCGAACCACCGAATGACGATACCAAAAACCGTTGCCTTACCACTTGGCTACGCCCCATCACTCTAAGAATCTTATAGCAACAAACAATTCTCTAGTCAAATAATTTATACAATTACCTTACACTTGATGCAATTCACAATGATATAGTATAACATAATTATAGCTAACCCTAATAATTCCAGTTTAGGATAAGTGATTAGAAAGTATGAAGTTGAAATTAGATTTTTTTAATGGAATAGCTAGTCAAACAAGCTAGGTTCTGTTGACAAAATTTAAATTACTAGATTTCGACTCTTTTTAGCTGCAAATTATAAGGTTTTTTTGAAATAGAACTAACTATTCCGGCAAAAATCTAAAAAAGATTATAGCAAGTTTACCGAGTGGATGTTTAATTTATCTGAACGAAATGGGCATAATAAAACAACTGTTGCAGTAGCTAATAAACTAGCAAGGGTGGTGTTTGCGGTACTCAGTTCAGGTAATGATTATATCGAGAGTAAAGTTTGTAGCTAAAGAATTGATACAAATAGTTGACGAGATGATATTATAGGTAAGTAGAAATTTAATAGATTCTAATCCGGAATATGCGAAAGAATGATAATATTGATGGTAGATAAGACGAACTTAGCTTACGAAGAAACTGAACCGGACAATAGATCTTTAGAAGTCGACAAAATGATAAGTATAAGTTTGTAAGCCAGCGAATTCCATCAGGGCTATAGGGTAAAATTAAAGTAATTTATTAACTATAAGCCGGATACATGACTGCATTCGATTTTGTTGCTGTTATATATTATTTTTTCTTGCATTATCGGATAGATCCATACATGACTATATCTGACAAACTGCCTGAAAGAAATCAGAGAAATTACAGCTTCTAGGTATCTGATTTTACTATACTTTTATCCTCTTGTTCCCATTTTCTTTGATTAAGTTATAGCCCTGGTTCACAAATTCAAATCAATTAACTGTGTAGTTATTAGCTAAAAGTTTTTTGCAGAAAAAGTATGACTAAAAACCATATAGTAATCAAACATATCCAAAGTCCACCTCTAATATCATATGTACGTCTGATTAGAATTTTTAGAGCAGCCTCCGTCTTTTTAGCTTCTTTTATACAATCTGACCTCATAGCAATTATGTAACCTGATATAGTCATAATCTTACTATATAGCTGTTTTAGATCTTTATCATTTATATTGAATTTTTTATCCTCAAGATCATTTTGCACAAAACCCCCTGATTATGATTATAGGAAAGGTATTCCTATTAATTATTGAGTAAAATAATAATTTAGGTTGCATTTTTAATAAAAAAGTTACTAAATAATCAAAAATATATTTGATTATCGGGTAAATATTGTATATATTCATAAAGTATTTCCTTTTATGGCTGGGTTTTTAGGGTTAATTAACATTTTTTGTTATATTCAACTTACATACGTTAACAGGGTTGAATTTATTTGTTATGATTCCTAAAGCTTATCTTAGCAAAAGAATTTCTTAGGTTCATTTGATAAGGTGAATAACTTTACTATGAGGTTTTTTTCTGTCAAGAAAAAAACCGTTTTTCACGGATAAATTTTATAAAAAATTATGTTCAATGGATTGGTTTGAAAATATAAAGGAATTCCTTACAACAAAAATGAAGGATGAAGGGCTAAAGGTAGGTAAACTATCTGATGCTTCAGAGGTTCCTGAAACTACTATGAGAAAGATGCTAGATGGTCGGCGTCCTGAGATAAAAAACATAATCAAATTAGCTAATTATTTTGATTGTTCTATTGACGAAATGTTAGGTAGAAAGGAATTCGTCTCTAGCGAAAAACAACAATATACTCCACTATCTAAAGAAGAATTAAGTTCTAATTTAAGGAGTTTTATCAATAAGGAGCTAGTCAAAAACGGTTTAACTCAGTCTGAGTTAGGGAAAAAGCTTGGTTTTAGTGAAGATGCATTCCGCCCTTTTCTAAAAGAAGATGAGAATACTCAAAAAATGCTAGTTACTGATACAGTGGTAGCTGTTGCTAATTATTTTAAAGTATCTATTGATGGAACGCTCGGTAGAGTTCCACAGCTTGCAAAAGAACAACAGATAGCAAGATTACAGGATAATTTAAAAGGTCTAAGTCCTGAAGCTCTAAAAGCCGCTCAACTTATTGGCAAATCTATCAAAAATGATATATCTAAGGTTTCGGCTGATGAAAAAGCTGCACCCCGCCATGTTAGCTCTGTAACTAAGAAACCGCATAGTGAAAGAAGCAGATAATTCTTTTGGGTAAATAGTAGGTTGTTTAATGCAAGAACGTATCCGTAATATTAGAGGACTATTTGCTAAGTATAAAATAGATGGCTATATAGTACCATGTAACGATCAATATCTTAATGAGTATGTTCATGAAAGTGCTAAGCGACTGCAATATATAACTAACTTTAGCGGATCAAATGGTATTGCGGTGATTTGCAAAGGTAAGGCGGTGTTTTTTACAGATGGTCGTTATCTAGAACAAAGTAAACATGAACTAGATCAAGAAATTTTTAAGATTTTTGATATTAAAGATTTAGCACATTTTCCTTGGGATGACTATTTAGGTAATGATGGTATATTGGGATATGATTCGAAACTCTTTACTAATGTTAAGTTACAAACATTTTCTAAAATAAAATCCCGTTTACATAAGATATCTGATAATTTAATAGACCAAATTTGGTATGATAAACCTGATCAGCCATCATCAAAAATATATATTCATGATGATAAATTTTCTGGTCAATCATATAGTAATAAAATTGTCATATGCCGCAATCTACTAACTAAATATTCTGCCGATACGATGATTGTTACTTCAACAGATTCAATATGTTGGTTATTAAATCTCAGAGCAAGTGACACTCCATATTCACCATTGATGCTCGCTATAGTTCTAATCACTCAAGACCAGCTATATTTATTTACTAACCCGAATAGAGCTAATCAAGAAATTATGATTGCTCGCCCTGACATAACTATTTTATCGGAAGAAAAGTTTGCCGGTATATTGGGTCAGACTAATAAGGTTCTCGTTGATGAAAATTTTGCCTCAAGTTACATTATGGATTTGCTCAATAATAAACTAGTAGAAAAAATTAACGACCCTTGTCAACTATTTAAAGCAATTAAGAATGATATTGAGATTAAACACGCAGTTAATTTTCATATTAATGACGCGGTAGCACTATGTGAATTCTTGGCATATTTGTTTGAGCTACCAAATTTACAAGAGCAAACTGAGTATGATTTAGGAGAAATATTAACTGAATTTAGATCTAAGCAAGATCAATATGTTACGAATAGTTTCCCAACTATATGTGGTTTTAAGGAAAATGGTGCGATAATTCATTACCGAGCAACAAGCCATCAAGCAAAAAAAATCTTAGGTAAAGGTATATTATTAATTGATTCTGGTGGACAATATAAAGGCTGTACCACTGATGTAACCAGAACCTTTGCTATAGGTGACCCTACCGAGGAACAAAAATTACGTTATACTCAAGTTCTTAAGGGACATATTGCTCTATCGATGATTAAGTTTCCGGTTAATATTACTACAGGTAGCCATTTAGATGTATTAGCTCGACAATTTTTGTGGAGGGATGGGCAAGATTACCCGCATGGTACAGGTCATGGGGTCGGTAGCTTTTTAAATGTCCATGAAGGACCACAAAATATTAATTTACGCAGTAACGTTATTTTACAACCAGGTATGATTGTGTCCAATGAGCCGGGTTACTATAAAATCAACGAATTTGGTATTAGAATAGAAAATTTGATGTATATCAGAAATAGCTTACAGGATGTAAATTATTTAGAGTTTGATACTCTTACTATGGTTCCTTATGCAAAGGAATTAATAGATTATAAAATGCTAAACGAAGATGAAATACGTTATATAAAACAATATTATCAAAAAATTAAACAACAAGTTTATCCCCTACTGTCAATTAGGGGACAGAAATGGTTAAGTAATCAATTATTCTTCCCATATAGTTCCAACTAACATTACGTCAAATTCACAAACGTCATTGCAAGAAGGCGTAGCCGACGAAGCAATGATATTTTGTACTTTAACTTTTTTCCATGAACACTCACACCTCAATTGGTCCAGTAGTTAAACCATTAACAAATTGTTGCAAATAGGGATTATCACTATTTTTTATCTCATCTTTTGTTCCAAACCATAAAATCTTCCCTTGATAAATCATAGCAACCTCTTTAGCTATCATATAAGCACTATTCATATCATGGGTTATGGTAATGGTAGTAGCTTTTAGCTCTTCTTGAACTTTAATTATTAATTCATTAATAACATTAGCCATGATAGGATCAAGACCGGTAGTTGGTTCATCAAGAAAAAGAATCAAAGGATTACCACAAATAGCCCTAGCTAAAGATACTCTTTTCTGCATCCCCCCAGAAAGTTCAGATGGATAAAGATTGAGTATCTTACTAGATAAACCTACCGAATTAAGTTTAGATGCCGCTAACTCTTGTTTATTTTTGGAAGATAATTTATACAATTTTTCAGCAAAAAACGTAATATTATCTTGAACAGTTAGAGAATCAAATAAAGCTCCCCCCTGGAATAGAAAGCCTATAGTTTCCATCATTTTAAATCTATCTTTATTTGAGATATTGACAGTCTCTACCCCATCAACAACTATACTACCTTTATCAGGCTGCATTAACCCAACTATCGTCTTAATTAGTACTGATTTACCAGTTCCTGAACCGCCAAGGATTACTATCGAACTATCCTGCTTTATATCCAAGTCTATACCATCAAGTACCTTTCGGTTACCGAAAGATTTATATAATGAGCGTATTTTTATTTTTGATTGGTTATTCATAACTTTAAAAAAAACATGCTGTTATTAAGTAATTACTGATTAAAATCAGCACCGAGGAACTTACTACCGCCGAAGTTGTAGCAGTTCCAACTCCTTTTGCTCCTGTTCCAGAGCAATATCCACTATAGCAACTTATTATTGAAATAATAAAACCAAAAGCCGCTGCTTTGACCAACCCAGAAATAACATCTATTGATTGTAAAAACTTAAAGCTATTTACTATATAACTAGAGCTATTAAAATTAAGCTTATAAACACTTACCAAATAGCCACCCATTACTCCTAATACATCACCTATTAATACTAAACATGGTAAGGTAATAACTGCAGCTAGCACCCTTGGCAAAACTAAATATTTTATTGGATCAGTTGACAAAGTATAAAGAGCATCTATTTGTTCCGTCACTCTCATTGTAGCTATTTCAGCGGCAATTGATGCACCAACCCTACCAGCCACCATGAGACCTGCAAGAACTGGTCCAAGTTCTCTAGTTATTGACAGAATTACCACCGTAGCTATTGAACTTTCAGCCGAGAAACGAGAAAAACCTGTATAACTTTGTAATGCCAGTACAGCCCCAGAAAAAAAGGTAGTCATCGCAACAACTGGTAGGGAGTAAAAGCCTATAGATAACAACTGCTTGAATAGTAAGTTGCCATATAAGGGGCGCCTAAAAATACTAGTAACTACCGCTATAGTAAATAGAGAAAAAGCTCCTATAGTTTTTGCGAAAGCAATAGTATGTTTGCCGAATAAATTAACTATATTAATAATCATTTTTATATACTCTCTTATATCTGTCACCGAGCATGGTAAGAATTTCATAACCAATGGTGTTTATTACACTAGCTATTTTATCTGGGGTACAATAATCCCCTATAATCTCCACTTGTTGCCCTAAAAATATTTCATTTGGTGGTAGTTCAGTAACATCAATGGTAATTAAGTCCATCGACACTCTACCAACTACAGGAGCTAAGTAGGAACCAATACAAACTTCTCCACAATTGCTAAAAGCCCTAGAATAACCATCAGCATAACCAAGAGGCAAGGTAGCAATCAATCTATTACGCTTTGTTTTAAAAGTCATATTATAACCAATATAACTTTCTGGCGGTAATTCTTGTAATTGTATTATCGGAGCAGTCAGCCTAATTGGGTTATGCATCGGATTTTTCGAGGAAATTCCCAAAGGATTAAGCCCATATAATGCCGCACCAGGACGTATTAAGTCAAAATGATATTCTTGTCCTAGAAATATACTACTAGAATTAGCTAAGCTAGCTTTAGCTGTTGGTAAATAGTTTAGATAATATCTAAATTTTGTTAATTGTTGTAAATTATAAGGATTATCCGCTATTTCAGAGGCAGATAAATGACTTATAACATATTGTAATTCAAGACCAGATAATAGGTTAGGGTTATCTATGATACGTTGCATCTCTATGTCAGCCATTCCCAAACGATGCATACCAGTATCAACATGGATTGTACAGCGTAATACTTGTTGTTTTTCAGCAGCAAACTTTTGCCATATGGCAATTTGTTGTAAACTATTAAGTACCGGAATTAAGTTGCTATTGCCAAATTCCTCAACATCATTGTAAAATACACCATGAAACACAAAAATATTAGATTTTGCTCCTAACACTTTACGTAATTCTACCCCCTCATTAACTGAGTTTACAAAAAAATTCTGACAATTCTCCATCTGTAATGCTGGTGCGATAATATCGGCTCCAAGTCCATAGCTGTTAGCCTTTACCACAGCAGCAATTTTTGAATTTTTGCAAATTTCAGAAATAATACGATAATTAGTACGAATTTTTGCTAAATCTATTTCAAGAGTACAACGAGCATTGTGCATAATAAAATCCTAAATCCTCATAATTTTGTCATAATCTTGCATAGGTTGTAATGCTGCTACAATAATTGGAGTAACGGATATTATATGAAATTTAGAAGGTAAATCAGTAGTTTCTATAGTATCAGTTATATAGATGTTCATTATATCAGAATTCTCAATATTTTTCTTAGACGCCCCAGAAAGCACAGGGTGAGTTACAAAAGCATCAACAGATAATGCCCCTACTGCCACTAATAGCTTAGCCCCCTTACAAAGGGTTTCACCACTATCAACAATATCATCAATTAATAGACAATGCTTGCCTGAAACGTTACCTATTATTTCTGACATTTGGCATTGATCCTTGCTATCCCTGCTTTTATTAATAACCGCCATATTCATGTTAAAAAGCTTATTAACTGCACCTATACGTACAAAACCACCAATATCTGGAGACACAATAATAGCATTATTATAGTTCTTAATAATCGGAGCAAATAAACTGATTGGCTCAAGATTTTGTATAGCAATTTTAAAAAATCCTTCTAATTGCTGTGAATGCAAATCAACAGTTATTATGCGATCAACCCCAGCAATTTCCAACATATTTGCTACCAAACGAGCAGGGACTGGAGAAAAATTATCATATCTACGATCTTGGCGACTATAGCCCAAATAGGGTATAACCGCAGTCACTTTTGAGGCTCCTGCCCTTTTCACCGTATCCACTAATAATAAAAGCTCCATCAAGTGGTTATTAGTTGGTCTAGAAATAGATTGCACTATAACAACATCACACCCTTGTACGTCCTCAAGGATTTGTACTTTTGTCTCACTATCGTCAAAAGTTGTAATGTAAGTTTCCACATATTGACAATTTAGCTCCTTAGCTAAATGTCTAGCTAATTTTTTGTGACTAAGACCTGCAAGAATTTTCATGCTAATTAATATAATTTATCAAACTCATCGTAGTATATACTAATTATGATGTGCACTAAGCATTTTATGAAAAATATTTTTATACTAACCTAAATATCATTATTTTATACGTCGTTACTAGGAGCTACTTTAACGAGCAATCCAATCCAGAAAAGCGATTAGAAATGGATTGCCACGACCACTATGTGGTCTCGCAATGACAGATAACGTCATTGAGAGGAGGCACTTTGGGCGACAAAGCAATCCACATAATAAGCTTCATGTTCACTGGCAATGACGAAAAAGCTTATGACTTCTTTACCAATTCATCTATCAATGTATCAAAACCACTATTACTGAGAATATTCATGAACTCTGACTGTTGGGAACTGATCATACTAACACCTTCCGTAATAACATCTGAAACTTTAAAACTAGAATTATCGCTTGCATCTTTTTGACGTACCAAGTAGTTTACTTTAGCTGTTCCTATCAACATTTCTACCATAAACTCACCTTTATCAAGAATACGCACTTGTTCAACTTTAGGCTGTTGACCATGATAATTTTTCACCAAATCAGCATAGACTGTACTGACATAATTACCATAAACTTCTGTAAATTGTTTAATTTGTTCAGGGGTTAAAGTTCTTCTGTAGACACCAAGGGTAAATTTAGCCATCCAATCTAAATCCAGGTTAGCTAAAATTAGCATCTTACTCTTAGTAATTTTGCCATCTTGAGTTAAATTTTGATCATTAAATACCTCTAGCCCATCTTTTATTAGCTGATTAACATAGTTATCAACTCCCGCATTATTATCATTAGCAGTTGAATAGGCTGACAAAGACAGGAAATTTAAAATTAAGCAAACAATAAATTTTTTCATAATTTTCTATAATTTAGTTAGGTTTAGGGCATTTAAATTGCTTAGGGTAGGCAATTACAGATTCCCGATTTTGATGCGTAGCTGACCTTACAGCTATGTAAGGATCGGTAGAACTACGTGTTATATAATCAGCAAATGGTAATAATCCTAACCTAGTATCTATAATTTGTACACTAGATACTACCATTTCAAAATCCCTATGTACCCTATACATTATAGGATTTAAATAACTATTTGTAAATACTGGATCTGTGAAATCTCTTGCATTAGTACCTCCAATAAATGGTAGGACTAAGTATGGTCCAGGTCCTACTCCATAATAAGCTAAAGTACTCCCCAAAGTTTGTTTGGTAACTTTTAAACCAATTTTACTTGCTACGTCAAATAATCCGCCTATACCAAATGTACTATTGATAAGAAATCTCCATATGCTCTTCATAGTTTGATCATAATTCATCTGCAAGCCATAATTGACAGCAGTCAAAGGCATAGCAATGTTATCTAGAAGACTACTCACTCTAGCTTTGGTATAATCATTAGTAACTTGTGAATAGCCCATAGCAATAGGTCGCAAAAACAGATAATCTAAAATGGAGTTAAAGACAAAAATTTTACGATTCAGTTTCTCATAAGGATCATAGACTTGCATACAACCATTCTTGGCACTATAAACATACTGAAAATCATCGTTATCTTGAGTATTTTGAACGTCCGCTATTACGGTTAGGTTAAAAAAGTTAAGTATAACTAATGCTAGTAATATAAATCTCTTCATTATAGGTTTCATCAATGATTTTTCTTACAAACCACCATATAGTATTTGTCATTTTTTTCTATAACTAATTCCTCACTACTTAATACAGTGAATTTAGTTTGGCTTAAAGCTTCCTTGATATCTGTTATAGCAAAAATAAATTCTTTTCTTTTTAATGAAAGATTTGTAACGTTATTTATTGGCAAACAAAATGCAAAATATCCTAATTTATCGACTATTGAATAAATATCATTAAAGTAAGTTGACAGATTCTTAGTAAAAGAAAGAGCGTTAAAACTTAATATCACATCATATTTATTAGAATGTTGCTTAATAAACTCTGGTATAGAAACTTCTAGTATATTATCATAGATATTCATATTTAGGGCAAAAACATTCATGGCTTCTGAACTTTCTACACCAGTAAAAGCAAAGCTATCAGGAAAGCGCTTTTTAACCTCAGCCCCCACTAAACCTGTATTACTACCTAGCTCCAAAATACGGTAATTATCAGGCAAATCTGTTATGCCACTCATAATCCTACTGACAAAATTATGAGGTAGGTATAGTTGCTTATTACTACAAAATTTATTGTTATAATATTCAGCCGTAAGATTTCTATATTGATGCCAAATCTGCGGAGAGATATCTGACAAATTATTATAATTTTGTAAGAAAGCCCCTAACTTTACTTGATCAAATTCAGAAGCTTTTTGTAGATGATACAAAGCCTTTTGATAATTATTTTTTAAGAAATATGTCCAACCAAGCCAGTAATTAACTTGGCAAGAATTAGCTTGGTCTGAATTAGAAAAAAATTTATCAACCAATTTAAACCTTAATATAGCGTCATTTAAGTTATTCTTATATAAATGTTCTATACCAAGCTTTAAATTAGTTTCTTTTAAGTGTGTTACCTTGTATTTTACATCAGTAAAATAATTGATGAACGTAAAAATTTTCTCCATATACCAAGATGGAAAATTTTTGCAAAAATGATAGCATGATTTCATCTTATCCTTTATTAAACCGTAACTGTTATAAATAATTTTGCTGCCAAACATAAAGTCTATGAAATTTGATTTTGTGAACTACTCACCTTACGCATAAATCCCGTGACAATTTAAAAATTGCAGAAAAGTATAAGATGCTATTAGCGAGACCACGTAGTGGTCGTAGCAATCCACATTCATTAGATTGCTTCGTCGCCACCAAAATGGCTCCTCGCAATAACACCAGGATATTTTTCCTATGACTTTTAAATGCCATGCGTAAGGTGAGTTAACTATATAATAGCATACATATTAACTAGCACTAATGACTTTGTCTATAATTACATAAATAAATTGTAGGCTCTTTGAATGATTTTTAAGTCTATAAACCAACTAACCGTTGTAGGATACGTAAAATATTCATTAATTCGTAAGAAGTAAGCTGTGCTAACCTTGGATATATAATTCTTTTTATAGCAATTGATCTACAATGTTCTACTAATGCATAACTTTTTACCTCTAAATTATCTCTGACAGTTAACTCAAAGTGAAGATTACTACATTCTGGATACGACTGGCTGCTAAGTGGACAAATAAAGACTACAGGAGGAATCGCATCTAATATTATTTGTGAATTTAGCATTATTACAGGTCGTATTTTTCCAATCTCTGCTGTTTTAGCAGGATCAAGTCTACCTAAATAAACACCCCCTCGCGTTAATATTTCTCTTTGCTCCACCATTTTTTCTCTTCTTGTGGTAATTCTGAATTTAAGGTTTCTGTTATTTCCACCATTTCTTCAATATATTTCTTAGATTTTTTCATAGCAGTAAAACTTTTTACGATAGCAACTTGTTCAGCTGGTAACTGAAAACTACTCAACTCATGTATAATAGCTTGACGAATAAATTCGGTTCTAGATATCCCTAGTTTTTTAGCAGCTTCATTACTAGCTTTTGCTATAGTATCTGGTAAAGTAATAGATAAACTTGTCATATTGTTATTTCATATCAATTTATATATAAAATAATAATATAATAATTTAACTCGTTCAAGAATTGTTTTTTGAAAACAAATATAGTATATACTCTAATGATTTGAGTATACTTGATAAAATTATATAGGTTCTACTATGTCACTTATTGCTAAACGATTAGATTTAATAAAGCCATCCCCTACTTTGGCATTAGTCAAAAAAACATTTGAACTAAAAAAACTAGGCAAAGACATAATTTCTCTTGGGGCTGGTGAGCCTGACTTTGATACGCCAAATAATATCAAGGAAGCTGCAATTAAGGCTGTGCGAGATGGTTTAACAAAATATACTAATGTTGATGGTGTATTGGAGCTTAAACAAGCGGTACAGAAGAAATTCAAGTATGAAAATAATTTAGATTATGATTTAGACGAGATAATCGTATCCAGTGGAGGAAAACAAGTAATCTATAATTTGTTTATGGCATCCCTTAACCCCGGTGATGAAGTAATTATTCCTAGTCCATACTGGGTTTCATACCCAGATATGGTAATATTAGCTGACGGCATTCCGGTGTTTGTTAATTGTAACATGGAAAATAATTTTAAACTTACTGTTAATGTTCTAGAGCGAGTAATTAGCAAAAAAACTAAATGGTTAATTATTAATTCGCCGAGTAATCCAACAGGGGGGGCATATTCTTATCAAGAATTAGCTGATATTGCTGAATTATTACGCAAATATCCCAACGTAAATATTATGTCTGATGATATTTATGAGCATATTATTTTTGATGATTTTAAGTTTTATACTTTTGCTCAAGTGGCACCGGATTTAAAAGATCGAATATTTACGGTTAATGGTGTATCAAAAGCTTATTCTATGACAGGATGGCGTATAGGATACGGAGCTGGTACTAAATCGTTAATTAAGGCAATGGCTATTATTCAGTCACAAAGCACTTCTAATCCTTGCTCTATAAGCCAAATGGCAGCCATTGAAGCTTTAACTGGCCCTCAAGATTTTATTAAGTCTAATGCAAAAAACTTTCAAGAAAAACGTGACTTAACCTTATCAATCCTAAATGATATCAAGGGTATTAGTTGTTATAAGCCGGCAGGAGCATTCTATTTATTCCCTAAATGTAATGAATTATTTGGGCTTAAAACCCCCTCTAATAAAATTATCAAAGATAGTAACGATTTTGGAGAATATTTGCTTGAAGAATGTAGTGTGGCAGTTGTTCCTGGTATTGCATTCGGTTTAGAAAATTATTTCAGAATTTCTTACGCAACTTCGATAAAAAATTTGGAGCAAGCGTGCTTGCGTATAAAAAATGCTTGTCATCAATTAAAATGATCAAGAAACTTCTTAAAAAGAATAATTTTGCACTTAGTGTAGTCACTAAATTATTGTATAGTTATTTGAGAGTGGTTTATTTTACCTGTCGTTGGCAGTTTGTTTTTCCAGATGGTTACAATGAACAGCAATTTTTAGCACAAAAAGGGGCAATTTTTGCTTTTTGGCATAACAGGCTCGCTTTGGGTCCGGGAATATTTAGCGGTCATAAAGACATTCATGCCCTTATTTCTCCTCATTCTGATGGTAAAATAATTAGTGATATTGTCAATAAATTCGGCTTTGGGGTAATAAATGGCTCTACTAATAAAAATTCTGTGGTAGCTTTAAAAGCCATTATCAAAAAATTACATAATGGTAGTAATATAGTAATTACCCCAGATGGTCCGCGTGGACCTATTTACAAAATAAATAGTAATATTAACAAAGTGGCTCAAAAATATAATATAAAATTAATACCGGTTTCTTGTAAGGCTTCTAGATATTTTTTACTTAAAAGTTGGGATAAACTGATTATGCCGCTACCTTTTGGTAAAATAACGGCTTTTATAGGTTTGCCACTAATTTTTATAGGCAGTGAAAATCAAGATGATATTAATTTAGCCCAAGCATTAAACATCAGTGAAATAAACTCATGATCTATTTATATCATATCTTAAGTTTCCTATTTCTTCCACTATATGTTCTTTTACTGGTATTGAGAGTTATTGTTGGCAAAGAAGAGATAAAACGTATGGGCGAACGTTTTGCCATTGGGTATGCACATACTAAACGAAATGAAACTTTAGTTTGGATACATGCCGCCAGTGTAGGGGAATCTATGATAGCTCTTACCTTAGTTGAAAATATCAATGATCTTTGGCTAAAAAGAACGATGCCAAAAACCGCCTTAAAGTTTTTGGTTACTTCAGGAACCAAATCTTCTGCAAAAATATTACAACAAAAGTTACCTGTAAATGCTGTTCATCAACTAATTCCTATAGACAATATTATTTTTGTTAAGAAATTTTTTAGAAATTGGCAACCAACTCTAGGAATCTTTATTGAATCAGAATTATGGCCATGTCTAATTAGCGAAGGGAAGAAACATTGTAAATTATTATTACTGAATGCTCGTATTTCTGATAAATCATTTGCATCATGGAAAAAAATAAGCTCATTTTTTAGGGCAATCACCTCTAATTTTAGTGAAATTATTGTTCAAAGTAACATCGATTATGAAAAATTTATGCAACTTGGTATGACCAATATAAATAATTTAGGCAATATCAAATTTGCCAACAAAAGATTACCGGTGAATGAACAAGAATTAACAATTCTAGCACAACATATGGCTACTAAAAAAATTATCGTATTTGCCAGTACCCATCTAGAAGATGAATCAGTATTACTTAGTATTGTAAAACCAATAAAACAACAATATCCAAATTGCTATTTTATTCTAATTCCACGTCATCCTGAACGTAAAAATGATATAGGGAAAGCGTGTACCCAACTAAATTTAACCTATAGTATCAAGTCTGAACAAAATATACCTATTCTGACTGATGATCTTTACATCGTTGATAAATTTGGAGAACTAGGATTATTTTTTAGCATATCTTATATCTCATTTGTTGGCGGTTCATTTAAACAAGGTGGACATAACGTACTTGAACCAGCATATTTTGCTAATTATATTATATTTGGACCAGATATGAGTAATTTTGCTAATATTGCTAATGAAATGCTTGCAAATAAAGCTGCTACGCAAATTCAAAACGAAAGTGATTTATTGAATAAAATGGAATATTTGCTATCTGAAACTGGTATCGAGGAAGCTAAAATTTATCAGACTAATGCCTTAGAATTTGTTAATAAAAACCAACAGATTTTAGGTAATTATTTAGCTATTATAGAAAAATATTTGTTAGTAGGAGTAAATCATTAATGTCATACTCAAATGAGCGGAAGAATGGGAATAACAAACAAAGGGTAAACGAACAGAGTATATACTCGAATGATCTGGAGAATTGGAATGTAAAACAAGGGGTGAGCGAGCGGAGTGTACATTTAGTACATGAGCACGCGAATGCCCCGAAGTTTTGCAGAACCAATTCTTCAAAGCATTCGAGTATACATGTTGTATTAGTTGATGAACAAGATAAGATTCTTGGAACAGAGGATAAATTGACGGTTCATAATTCTAATACACCATTGCATAGAGGGGTTTCTGTGTTTCTTTTCAATAGTCAAAAGGACATCTTGATACAAAGAAGAAGCTTACTCAAAAAAACCTGGGGTGGTTTTTGGTCTAATAGTTTTTGTGGACATCCACAAATTAACGAAACTTACGAGCAGGCTGTTTATAGGCATGCAAAATTTGAATTAGGCTTGGTCAGCTTGCAGAAAATATATTTTATTGCTAATTATCGTTATAAATTTGCTATAAATAATATTGTGGAAAATGAGATATGTCCGATATATTTAGCTTTATCAGATGATGTTATCAGAATAAATGAACAAGAAATAGCAGAAGTAAAATTACTTAAATGGCAAGATTTTAAGTTATACACAGAGGAATACTCAGCCAACTTTTCTCCTTGGTGTAAAGAAGAGCTTAAAATATTAGAAAATAGCGAAATATTCAAAAAATTTATGGATTCAGCTTTATAATTATAGTATAAAACTGGACTAATAAGTATATTCTGCAAATAATGTGAGTATATATGTCAATTCAGGAGAATCGGGTAGCATGCTGTTACCAACTTCTCATCAATGACTATATAGGATATTTTAGGGGTCATAGCTCAGTTGGTAGAGCGTTTGAATGGCATTCAAAAGGTCGGGGGTTCGATTCCCCCTGGCTCCACCATTCTTCCCGACTTCCGCAGTTTTTATTAAGAGGAAGTCCTACAAGCCTTAGTTTGTAAGGGTTGTAGATTTTTAGGCACAACATTATTTGCTTATTTTAGATATATTTCTACAGCATCTAAGCGTTTAAGATTGAAGGTTTTATA
>CAJYCP010000069.1:0-19160 GCA_913698005.1 Platyusa sonomae
CAAAATTTAAATTACTAGATTTCGACTCTTTTTAGCTGCAAATTATAAGATTTTTTTGAAATAGAACTAACTATTCCGGCAAAAATCTTATTAATTTTCGCTTAAAAATACTCAAAATCTAAACAATTAAAATTTTGTTCGCAGAGCCTAGATTTTTTTACTATTTTTTATGATGAATAAAAAATCTGCTCGTCAATCGTCATTGCGAGTAGAGCCGCTAAAGTGGTGACGAAGCAAAAAAAGTGATTAAAAATGGATTGCTTCGACCATTACATGGTCTTGCAATGACGCCTATGAGCAATGGAGGAAATCTATAACACCACAAAACTCATTTGTGGTGTTAATTTTTTGGATTTCCATCTACGCAGAATGGCATAGTAGAAAGGTATTTTTCTTAAACTTATATCCTAAAATATTCTATATCAAATCCTAAAAATTACTTTAGTTATTGCTATTACTCGGATTAAAAAGAAAATTAAATTCTTTCCAGCTATCGTAACGTTGAGGGTCTAGATTATTAACAGGGCTTGCTTGCCACACTGCCCTCATTGCACTGTCAGATAGAGCGTCACAAGCTGTTTTCGTTATATTTGGGCATATTGTTTCTTTTACTTTTACTTCTTTAACACTGCCATCTTTATTTAAAGCTATATACAAAATTACCCTTAACTGCTCAAGATTTTGTATCCCAATAGGCTTACTCCATAATCTCTCTATTTGTTGCTTAATTAAAGATATTTCACTGATAGAAAGAGCTAACGTGTCATCGTATGAGCCTTTCGATTCCTGAGTTTCTTTATTTTCTTTGGCTCTTGCTTGTTTATTTGACTTTGCATTAGAGCCTTCGGATGATTGCTCTAAATTTTTAAGCAAAGAATCTAAGTCACTTTTATTAGGAATTTTCTTTTTTTTCTCAATTGGCTTCTTTGCTTCTGTAGGCTTTTTCACTTCTGTAGGTTTCTTCTCTTCTATAGCCTTCTTTTTTTCGATAATAGGTTTTTCTTCTAGAGGCTTTTCTTCTTCAATAATAGGCTTTTCTATAGGCTTTTTTTCCTCAATAATAGGCTTCTCTTCAATGGACTTCTTCTCTTCTACCGGTTTTTCTTCTACAATTTTCTTTTCTTCAACAGCCTTCTCTACAGGTTTTTTCTCTTCTACATCATCAGGTTTGCTTTGTTCTACCTTTTTTGCATCTTGATTTTCTATAGCTTTTTCAGGTTGTTTGGTTTTATTGGGTACATTAGATTGATTACTAATCGGTAACATTTCAAAAACTATTACTTGCTCTTCAGGAAGTTTTTTAAGCAATGATGGCATACCAAATAAGAAAAAATAAATTATTAGTAAATGAAGTGCCATCGAGCAAATAAAAGAGACAGAAACAATATTATTATTTTTCATTATATTTAATATTTGAAACTAGTGCTACTTTAGAAAAGCCAGCTGCATGGATTTCAGCTACAACACTAACTACCTCACCATAGGATACATTTTTATCTCCTCTTACAAAAATTCTAGTATCTTTTTTTTCTTTTGTAATATTAGTTAGCTTGCTAGCCAAATTTTGTCTTTCTATTTTAGATTCTAATAAATATAATTCTCCTTTATTGTTAATACTAATCACTAACGGCTCATCTTGTCCTGATAGTGGGCTAGAAGTTGTTTCTGGTAGATCAACATTAATACCTGATACTAGCATTGGAGAGGTTATCATAAAGATGATTAACAATACTAGCATAACATCAACGAGTGGTGTAACGTTAATCTCGCTGACTAAATTACTTCTTGCTCTTTGATTACCTGAGTTATTACCTAAGTTGCGTAATTGTATTGCCATTACATTTTTCCTTCATCTATAGCTCTTGATAATATAGAACTAAGCTCATTAATAAAATCATCGATTTTGTTGTTAATCTTAATTATTTGCGAGGAAAGGTAATTATAAAAAATCACTGCCGGAATTGCTGCAAATAAGCCAATTGCCGTTGCAAGTAGAGCTTCTGCAATACCAGGGGCGACAACAGCAAGTGAGGTGTTTTTTGATGCTGCAATAGACTGAAAACTATGCATAATCCCCCAGACAGTACCCAGCAATCCTATGAATGGTGTACTAGAAGCAACAGTTGCCAAAAAACCTAAATTTTGTTCTAATCTTTCAATTTCACGATTTCTGATCAAATACATAGATTGTATTATTCGCTCTTTATGACTAATTTTAAGTGCATCAGTGAGGTTTTTGGAACTTTGACGGTTACATTCATTCATCGCGGCTACAAAAATTGCAGCAAGAGGATTATTGATTGTTCTTTTGGTAGTTTCATATAATTGGTCTAAAACTGTTCCAGACCAAAAAGTAACTTCAAAAACTGCAATCTTCCTTCTTACCTGAATTAAATGGAGTATCTTATCTATAATAATAGTCCATGCCCAGATTGAGGCAATTACCAAAATTATCATAACAGATTTTCCGATGATATCAGATGACGATATCAGAGAAAAAATTGACGAACCACTTTGTGCTGTAATTTCTACAACATCATTAATATTATTATTTGTACTCATTGTTGCCATTATATATTATTTAAAATGTTATTTTGAATAACTATATATAAAATCCCTGATAGTACAATAAACTGTTTAACTTTATATAATTAAGTGCTAATAATATAGCAAATATTGCTAATATTCAAATGATTTGATATTAGTGCTAACGCGTTATTATGATAAAATGAAGTGACATGACTAAAAAAATTGTGGCAATTATTGGCAGACCCAATGTTGGAAAATCTACGCTCTTTAATCGTTTAGCTATCAGGAAAAAGGCAATCGTACATGATCTCCCTGGGGTAACACGCGACCGAAAATACGCTGATGCACAAATTGGCCCATTCGATTTTACGGTAATTGATACTCCTGGTTTAGAAGAAGCAGAAGATGAAAAATTAGAATATAGAATGATGCAACAAACTATGGAAGCGATTATAGAGGCAGATTTGCTATGTCTTGTGGTAGATGGCAAGGAGGGGGTGTTACCTGAAGATCAGTTTTTTGCTAATTTTATCAGAAGATATAATAAGAAATCTGTGTTAATCGTTAATAAATGTGAAGGACGATTTGACTTTGCTAAAGAATATTACAAGCTTGGTTTTGATAATGTAGTACCAATTTCTGCCGAGCATGGTGTTGGTATGGCAGATTTATACGATGCAATAACTGAAGAATTAGAAAATGAAGATGGAGAGGAAGAATTAACTGACCAATTAACCGATCCAATAAAAGCTAACTATATACAAATAGTGGTGAGTGGTCGACCAAACGCAGGAAAATCTACTTTTATTAATAGCATTATTAACAATGAAAGATTATTAACAGGGCCTGAAGCCGGTATAACAAGAGAATCTATAGAAATTGATTGGCTATATAATGATAATAAATTTAAATTAATTGATACGGCTGGCTTAAGAAAAAAAGGAACGGTTACTAAATCCTTAGAAAAATTATCATCTTCTGATGCTATTAATAGTATCAAGTTTGCTAATACAGTTATTCTGATGGTTGATGCACGAACTCCTCTAGAACAACAAGATTTAAATATTGCCAATTATGTTATAGATCAAGGCAGAAGTTTGCTTATAGTAGTTAATAAGTGGGATCTGATTGAGAGAAGAGACCAGGATAAATTTAAAGAGGAATTTGCTTATAAGATAGAAACCAATCTACCGCAAGTTAGAGGATTGCCAATAATATTCATATCAGCCTTAAAAAAACATAATATTAATATGGTGCTAGATGAATCTATCAGAATTTATAATTTATGGAATAAAAAAATTACAACAAGTAAACTGAATGATTGGTTAGGTTTTGCCCTTGAACAACATCCGTTACCCTTACAAAAAGGCGGAAGACGTGTTAGAATTAAATATATGACTCAAACAAAAATTCGTCCACCGACCTTTAAGTTATTTTCCAATAATCCTGAAAAAATCACTGATAGTTATACTAGATACCTTATAAACAACTTGCGGGCAGCTTTTAATTTACCAGGTGTTCCAATAAGATTTATTTATACCAAAACTGAGAATCCATATGTAAAATCATAGAATGTTAGCGTTCACGAAAAAAAGTTAAAGTATAATATGTCTAATCGATGCTATGGTACTTATGTCATGGCAATTGTCATAACATAAACACATTCAGCTCCAGAATCTTTTAAGATTTTAGCACATTTGTTAACTGTAGTTCCAGTGGTCAATACATCATCTACTAATAATATTTTTTGACCTATAATCTGATATTTTTTATTGAGTATAAGGCTATTTGATAAGTTTTTTTCTCGTTCTTTTTTAGATAAAAATGTTTGAGATTTGGTCCATTTTGACTTAATTAATACATCCGGACTAAACGGTTTTCCTGTTAATTTGCTAATTTCTAAGGCTAAAATCAAAGCGGGATTATACATTCTAAACAACCTCTTGAACCTATTCATGGGAACTGGAATAATTAAGTCAATGTCTTGAATTTCACTATTATAGTGTCTATAAAATAATTTACTAAAAGTTTTAGCAAGAATAGTTTTATCCTGGTATTTAAAGGCATGAATTATTTTTTTGCTATGCTCATTAAATTTAATTAGACTACGAGATTTATCATAACAAGGTTTATGTTGAAAGCATTTTGTACAACACATATTATCTAAAATTGATATATCTAATCTACTACCACAAATAATACAGTAGGGTTTTGTAATAAAATCAAGTTTTTTCCAACAATTTTGACAAAAATCCTCTTTAGTTTCAGTCATTTCGGTACAAGACAAGCATCTTGCTGGTAAGATGTAATCTATAAGATAATTATAAAGTCTACTGATTTTGTGTACGTAATAAAGCAAATTTTTAAGCGATGTCAATGGTTAAATTTACTGGTCTACGAACACATGGGTTTCTAATACCAGACGGATCTGTTGATTCAATAGATACACAAGGACTTTTAATCTCATAAGGAGGACTAGAGGTGCATGATAATAATTGCAATAACACAACAAAAGGCAGAAGAAATCTTAATAATTTTGTCATAATTGTCATTTAAAATAATTTTAGATTTTATAGTTAAGCTATCCTAGTTTGCAATATATCTCAAGTATATTTGATGAAAAATAAGTTTTAGATATAAAAAACATAATAGCTTGTGGTATTTTTCTTGACAAGGATATATAATGCAAAATTGATAAATCAAGGCAATGATGGCAAATACACCCTTTAAAGAAAGACCCCCTTATGCAAAAAAGTATAATAGTTGGCGTATTAGAATTTTATATTCGATAATTGTTGGTTACTCGACATTCATACTTTGTCGTCAGAATTTTAATATTGTAATGCCTGCTTTAATGGAGCATTTCGATGTAACAAAAACTCAACTTGGCTGGATTTTAACAACTGCCTCTATATTTTATGGTATAGGAAAGTTATGTAATGGATTCTTAAGTGATAGATCAAATGCTCGTATATTTATGGTAATTGGTCTTATATGTGTAGGTATTATAACATTGTTATCAGGTTTTGCTTCAAGTATAACATCTCTTGGTATTTTATGGATTATGAATAATTGGTTTCAATCTATGGGTTGGCCACCTGCAACACGTATGTTAACTTATTGGTACGCTTCTAAGGAATTAGGAATGAAATGGTCTCTAGGAGCCACTTCTAATCAAATTGGCGGAGCAATCACTATGATAGTATGTGGTTATCTAATAGACGTTTACGGTTGGGAAGCAGCATTTATAATTCCTGGAATAATTGCATTATTAGTATCATTATTTCTATTCAATAGATTACGTAATTCCCCCAGTGAGGTTAATTTACCTATAGTGGAAGAGTATAAAGAATGTGATATATCTCTTGATAGTGATAATTTATTAACAACTCAATTAATAAAAATTGTATTTTGTAATAGATTAATGTGGTATGTGTGTTTTGCCAACATGTTTATTTATATTGTGCGTTCAGGTATAATTTTTTGGGCTCCTGTATTTTTGTGCGAGCTAAAAAACATTACTATTGCTCAAGCTGGTTGGCAAGTTGCTTCTTATGACATTTTAGGTTTAACTGGTGGTATTGTTGCTGGATGGATGTCAGATAAAATATTTCAGGGACGACGTGGACCAGTTGGTTCAGTATTTATGTTTGCTTTAGCTTTTACTATCATTTTATTTTGGCAAATGCCAAATGAGTATGAAATATTTAGTATTATTACTCTTGCTTTGGTTGGTTTTTTTGTATCTGGACCACAAGTATTAATAGGTGTTGCTACAGCAGATTTTACTAATAAACAAGCCGTTGGTACGGCTAATGGTCTTTCAGGTTTATTTGGTTATCTTGGTGCTGCACTGGCTGGCGTATGTGTTGGTTGGATTTCTGATAATTTAGGGTGGAATGGTGTTTTTTTATTTTTTAGCCTGTCCGCTTTCTTGGGAGCAATAATTCTTTCTTTAACTTGGAATTATAGTTCTAGAAGAACTGCATAACATATTACCTAACTGTAATATTAGAATTTGCTTGCCAAAAATATATAAATTTATATAAATGTTAATAATAAATTAATAAAGGTTTACTGTGACTCAAGAATATACATTTTCAATGATTAAGCCAGATGCTACGAAAAGAAATCTAATTGGTAAAATTAATTCTTACTTAGAAAATAATGGGCTAAAAATAGTAGCTCAAAAAATGACTATTTTAACTAGAGATCAAGCAGAAATTTTTTATGCAGAACATAAATCAAGAGCATTTTTTAATAGTTTAATAGAGTCTATTATTTCCGGTCCGGTTGTTTTGCAGGTTCTTAAAGGAGAAAATGCTATTTTACAAAATCGTAAAATAATGGGAGCTACTAATCCAAATGATGCTGAATTAGGTACTATTAGAAAAGATTTTGCAAAAAATATTGAGGAAAATAGTATACATGGTTCTGATACTTTAGAAAGTGCTGAAAGAGAAGTGAGATTTTTCTTTGCTGAAAAAGAAATTGTAGAATAACACAATAATTATGAAGTATAGCGTTGTAGTTATTGGTGGTGGTCATGCTGGTTGTGAGGCAGCTTCGGCTGCTGCACGTCTTGGCATAGATACTCTTTTAATTACTTTAAAACTAGATAATCTTGGTGAAATGTCTTGCAATCCTGCAATAGGCGGGGTAGCAAAAGGTACTTTAGTAAAAGAGATAGATGCTCTTGATGGACTCATGGGTAAAATTATAGATCAAGCTGGTATCCATTATAAGATGCTTAATGAAAGCAAAGGTCCAGCAGTTTGGGGACCAAGAGCTCAAGCTGATAGAAAGCTTTATAAAAAAGCTATGTATAATGCCTTGATAAATCATCCAAATTTGACAATTTTATGTGCATCTGTAGAAAATATTGAGATACACAACTCTGAAGTAAAAGCATTAACCTTAGATGATGGTGCTAGAATTGAATGTCAAAAAGTTATATTAACTACCGGTACATTTTTATCCGGGCTCATTCACATAGGAGATAAAAAAATTCCATCGGGTAGAATAGGTGAAAAGCCGTCATACGGTTTATCTAACGCACTAAAATCTTTCGGTTTTGCTCTTGGTAGATTAAAAACTGGTACTCCTCCAAGAATAGATGGAAGAACAATTGATTATAACGAAATAGAGGTGCAGGCTGGAGATGCCGTGCCACGCCCTTTTTCCGAACTCACAACTTCTGTTAAGATAAAGCAAATAAATTGTTTCGTTACTAGAACAACTGAACAAACTCATGAAATTATTAGGAATAACTTAGATAAGTCAGCTATGTATTCTGGACAAATCAAGAGTATAGGACCAAGATATTGTCCATCCATTGAAGATAAGGTTACTAGATTCTCTAAAGCAAGTCATCAAATATTTTTAGAACCTGAAGGTTTGGACGACCATACTATATACCCAAATGGCATATCTACATCATTACCTGAAGATATACAATTAGCACTGCTAAAAACAATTCCTGGTCTTAAAAATGCCACTATGTTAAAACCAGGATATGCAATAGAATATGATTATGTTGATCCTAAAGAGTTAAAAATAACGTTAGAAACGAAAAAAATTAAGGGATTGTATTTTGCTGGTCAAATTAATGGCACCACTGGCTATGAAGAAGCCGCGGGGCAAGGAATTATGGCTGGCATTAATGCAGCCTTATCGCTAAAAAATCAATCAAATTTTATTTTGACTAGAGCAGATGCCTATATTGGTGTTATGATTGATGATTTAATCACTCTTGGTACAGTAGAGCCTTATAGAATGTTTACTTCTAGATCTGAATATAGACTTTCGGTTAGGGCAGATAATGCAGATTTAAGACTAACTCAAATGGCTATAGATATTGGTATTATATCTAATTTACGCAAAGAAGTTTTTAGTAAAAAATGTGACGATATTCATAAGGTAGAAAACATTGTAAAAACTATCTCTTTAACAACTACTAAATTAGCCAACCTGGGCGTCTCTATCGCACAAGATGGTTCATATAAAACAGCCTTTGATTTGCTAGGATTACCAAATTTTGGTGTTGATAAAACGATAGAAATCTTTCCAGAGCTTATTTCATTAAATAAAAAAATTCTTCATTATCTTTGTATTGAATCAAGATATTCTTCTTATTTGACTAGACAAAATGCAGATATTCAATTATTTAAAGAAGAAGAGCTAGAATTATTAGATGATGATATTGATTACTTCAAAATACCCAGCTTGTCTACAGAAGTAAGGGGAAAACTCCAGTATCACAAACCAGCTACTATTGGTGCGGCTAGAAGAATATCTGGGGTTACTCCAGCTGCTTTAATAGCAATTATAATTTATATAAAAACAAAATATAGACATTAATGTATAATTATAGTAGTGTTTCACGTGAAGTATTAGAAGCTCTTGAGAAACATCAATCATTAACGTTGAAATGGAATAAAGCTATTAATCTCGTTTCTTGTAATACCAAGAATGATTTTTGGGTAAGACATATCTTAGATTCCTTACAACTAATGAAGTACATAAATGACCAAAATATTCATTTAATAGATGTTGGTTCAGGTGGTGGATTTCCAGGAATAGTTTTGTCTATTGCCGGGATAAAGAATGTTACTTTAGTAGAGTCTGATGTAAGGAAATCTGTTTTTTTATTGCAAGCTTCCAAAATTTCTAGTAATAAAATTAATGTGGTTAATCAACGAATAGAAAGTGTTAAATTAGATTGTGATATATTAACTTCTAGAGCTTGTGCTCAGTTAGATAAAATATTGGCTTATACTAAACATATTAATGTAAGAAATAAGTATTTATTATTTAAAGGTGAGAAGTATCAACAAGAAATTGAGATTGCTAAAAAGAGATGGTCTTTTTGTCATTCTATATATGATAGTGAGACTTCTAATAATAGTAAGATTTTAGAAATTAGTAACATATATGACAAAAATAGTTGCGGTAGTTAACCAAAAAGGTGGAGTTGCAAAAAGCACAACTACTGTAAACTTGTCAACAGCTTTATCTGTGATGGGTAAAAAGATTTTGGTAATAGATTTAGATCCTCAGGGAAATAGTAGCACTGGTTTTGGTATAAGCCAACAGGATAGAAAAGTTACTATTTATCAGGTACTAATTGGTTCAAAAACGATTGAAGAAGCCATAATACAAACGAATATTCCAAATTTACAACTGATTACAGCTAATACTAATTTATCAGGTGCTGAGATAGATTTATTAAGTATACAAAAGCGTGAATATTTATTATCAAATTTGTTAAATAAATTAGTCAATAAATATGACTACATTATTATAGATTGCCCTCCTTCTCTTAACTTATTGACAGTTAATGCATTAGTGGCTTGTGACTATGTATTAATCCCTATGCAATGTGATTTTTATTCATTAGAAGGATTAAGTCATTTGCTAAAAACAATTGAAATTGTAGAAAAGAATTTAAACCCCAAAATAAAAATTGCCGGCATTTTATTTACTATGTATGATAAACGCAATCGATTAACTGAGCAAGTAGAGAATGATGTTAGAAAATGCTTAGGAAGATTGGTATTTAAGACAGTTATTCCACGGAATGTAAAACTATCTGAAGCACCATCTCACGGTCAACCAGCAATTATCTACGATCATAAATGTACTGGCTCTATTGCTTATATAGAACTTACAAAAGAGATTTTAGGTAGAAATATATGAAAAATAAAAATTTAGGCAAAGGATTATCAGCTTTGCTTGGAGAAGAAGTTTTTACTGTAGAGAAGGATGAGTTAGTAAAAATTATAGATATTGATAAAATTGAAGCTAGGAATAATCAACCAAGAAAAAAGTTTGAATATGATAAAATAAAAGAATTAGCCGATTCCATAAGTAATAATGGTTTGTTACAACCAATCATTGTTAGTTCAGTCAGTGATGGAAAATATAAAATTATAGCTGGTGAGAGACGTTGGCGTGCTTGTAAGGTGGCTAAGCTTACTGATATTCCTGCTATTATAAAAGATATAGGAGATAAAGAAATTATAGAAATAGCTCTAATTGAAAATATTCAAAGAGAGGAATTATCTGTTATAGAAGAATCGGAAGGATTTGAGAGATTAATAAAAGAGTTTGGTTATACACAAGAGCAATTAGCAGAAAAAGTTAGCAAGAGCCGTAGTCATATAGCTAATTTATTAAGACTAAATCAGTTACCGCAATCTATCAAAGATAAAATAAATGAGGGGCTTTTAACTATGGGACATGCAAGATGTCTAATTAATCATCAGCAGGCTGAGGTAATAGCTAATCATATTATTGAGAATGATTTAAGTGTTCGTCAAACTGAAGATATAGTAAGAAATTGGTCTAAAAATGAATATACAAAAACCCCAGAACATGATAAACGTATAGGGAGAGGTCTTCTAAAAGAGAGTAGTAAAGAGAATGATCTACAATTATTAGCTAAATCATTGTCAGAAAGATTTAATATAAAAGTAACTATTGAAGATTACCCAATTGGTGGGAAATTAATATTTCACTATAGTAATTTAGAAGAACTTGATTCAATTTTGTCGAGGTTAAATTAAATGCAAATTTTTCTAGATAGTGCTGACATTAAAGAAATTGATGAGATTAACCAATTAGGTATAATTGATGGCATAACTACTAATCCTTCCTTGATGTCTAAGACAAAATACGATTTTGTATCAACTATTGCAGAAATATGTAAGATAATAACTTCTGATGTTAGCGTTGAAGTGGTTGCTAATGATGTTGATACTATGATTAATCAAGGTAATAAAATTTTAGAAATATCCAGTAATATTGCGATTAAGTTACCTATGACGTGGAACGGTATTAAGGCGTGTCAATATTTTGCAGATAAAGGAAAAAAAGTGAATATGACCTTATGCTTTTCTGTTAATCAGGCACTTATCGCTGCAAAAGCTGGAGCATTTTATATATCACCTTTTATCGGTAGACTTGATGATATAGGTCAAAATGGTATTAGTTTAATAAGTGATATAAGACAAGTATACGATAATTATCAGTATCAAACAAAAATCCTTGCTGCATCTATAAGAAGCCCTAACCATGTTTATCAAGCTGCTATGTATAAGGCTGATGTTGCTACAATGTCTGGTAAAATTATTAAGCAATTATTAAATCATCCATTAACAGATTCAGGTTTAGAGATTTTTAATAAGGATTGGAGTAAATCTGGGTTAGAAATTTAAGAAAATCATATACTTGTATAACCTAAACATTTATGCAAAATTGCCAAGTGAACTAGCTTACAGCTTGGTTATGGTAGAAAGAAAAGAAAAGCTGTACTAAAAAATGATGACATGATAACTGAAAACGACGATAAGGCAAAACCATTTGTAAAATGGGTAGGTGGAAAAAGAAGTTTAATAAAAGAATTATCCTCAAGAACGCCACAAACTTATAAAAGCTATTATGAACCATTTGTAGGGGGAGGAGCACTTTTGTTTGCTCTTGCTCCAGCTAGTGCAACTATATCAGACATAAACCTAGATTTAGTTATTACATATGCTGTGATTAAAAATAAACCTCAAGAATTAATAAAGCTATTGGCAAAACATAAAGTAAATCATTGTGAAGAGTATTATTACAAAATCCGAAAACAATTTATTAATGATAATGATATAGAAGTTGCTGGACGTTTTATATATCTTAATAAAACCTGTTATAATGGGCTTTATAGAGTCAATAAAAAAGGTGAATTTAATGTGCCTATGGGGAGATACAAAAATCCAGCAATAGTTGATGAGACAACTATAATAGCTTGTAGTAAATTACTACAAAATGTTGACATAAAATATCAAGATTTCAGCAAAGTCTCTCCAAATAAGGGTGATTTTGTTTATATTGATCCTCCTTATCATCCTATAACTAATGCATCTTTTACTAAATATACCAAACTTGATTTTACAGAAACAGATCAGATAAAACTTTATCAAAAATGTAAAGAGTTAAACGATAAGGGTGTATATTTTATGCTTTCAAATTCTAATATTCAGTTTATAAAGCAGATGTATAAAGATTTTTATATAGAGATTATTGAAGCACCACGCACTATTAATTGTAAAGCTAATGAAAGGAAAAATGCAGAAGAGGTTTTGATTAGAAATTATGAATAAAACACAAGGTGGATCAATTGCAAATAAAACAGGGAATGAACTTGAAGTATTTATAAATAATCGTCTTGTTAGGGAAGGTTACGTTTTTGTTCCCAAGACTAGATTTATTGCTTCACAAACATTAGCTCAACCAATTTATACTAGACAATTTAATTTGGGAAAAACTATTTATAATACTGTTTGGCAATGTGATTTTATTCTATATCATCCTGCAAAACATTCTAATTGTCTTGTTATTGAATCTAAGTGGCAACAATCAAGCGGTTCTGCAGATGAAAAATACCCTTATACAATATTAAATATTAAAAAACAAAGTGTTTATGATGCTATTATCATTATAGATGGAGATGGTTACAAAAAAGGTGCTTTACAATGGTTAAAAGATCAAGTTCATGGAAACTTAAAAGGTGTTTTTAGTATGTCTGAATTTACAACTTGGACAAACAAACAAAATATTTAGGTTATATATGTATATAGTTTACAAATTTAATGATTAAAAAATTCATGTGAGATTAATCTGTTTCACTAACTATTTAAAAACTACAAATAAACTACAAAAAATAAAGGAATTAATGATTATGTCGTATCAATATGTTTATGTTATGAATGGTCTGAGTAAGACCGTTAACGGTAAACAAATTTTAAAGGAAACTTATTTGTCCTTCTTACCAGGGGCAAAAATTGGTATTATTGGTCCAAATGGAGCAGGTAAATCTACTCTTCTAAAAATCATGGCAGCTATTGATAAAGAATATGATGGTGAGGCTTTTGTGGCTAATGGGGTTAAAGTTGGTTATTTAGCTCAAGAGCCATATCTTGATCCTACTCTAAATGTTTTCGATAATGTTATGGAAAGTTTAAATGATAAGAAAGCCTTAATTGACGAATTTAATGAAATAAGCAATAAATTTGCTGAAGAAATGTCCGATGATGAAATGAATGAACTTTTAGCGAGACAGGCTGATCTACAGGAGAAAATAGATAGTTGTGATGCTTGGAGCTTAGAGCGAGAAATAGAGATTGCTATGTTTGCACTAAGATGTCCAGATAAAGATGCCGATGTTACAAAAATCTCAGGTGGTGAAAAAAGGCGAGTTGCGTTATGTAAACTTTTGTTAGAAAAACCTGGTATGTTATTACTTGATGAACCGACAAACCATTTAGATGCTGAATCGGTCTCTTGGCTAGAAAATTACTTAAAAAATTATAAAGGTACAGTAGTAGTTATTACCCATGATCGATATTTTCTTGATAATGTAACGGATTGGATATTAGAAGTGGATCGAGGTAGATGTGTTCCATGGCATTCTAACTACAGTGCTTGGCTTGAACAAAAACAAGCAAAACTAGAAATTGAAGATAAAGAAGAAGATGATAGGAGTAAACAATTAAAACGAGAACTTGAATGGATACGCCAATCACCAAAGGCAAGGCAATCAAAAAGCAAGGCTAGAATTACTGCCTATCAAGATCTGTTGCTTAAACAAAAAGAACAGAGATCAAGCGTAGCGCAAATTATTATACCGAATGGTCCACGTCTAGGCGATTTAGTCATAGAGGCAGAACATATAGCAAAGAGATATGATGATAAGGTACTGTTATCTGATTTTAGTTTTAAGGTGGTTCCAGGGGCGATTGTTGGTATTATAGGTCCAAATGGAGCCGGCAAATCTACCTTATTTAATATTATCACTGGTAAAACCAACCCAGATCACGGTTCTATTAAATTAGGACAAACTGTTAAGCTTGGTTATGTTGACCAATCAAGAGATACTTTAGATGATAACAACACTGTGTGGAGTGAAATTTCCTCAGGTCTTGAAGATTTACAACTTGGTTCTAGATCAATGAAAAGTCGTGCTTATTGTGCAGCCTTTAATTTTAGGGGGGGCGATCAACAAAAGAAAGTAGGGCAACTTTCTGGAGGTGAACGTAATAGGGTACACATAGCCAAATTATTAAAAGAAGGAGCTAATGTTATCTTACTTGATGAACCATCGAATGATCTGGATGTTGACACATTACGAGCCTTAGAAGATGCTATTTTAGATTTTGCTGGATGTGTATTAGTGATAAGCCATGATCGTTGGTTTTTAGATAGAATAGCAACCCATATTATTGCTTTTGATAAAGATGGAAATGCTACATGGTTTGAAGGAAATTACCAAGATTATCATGATTATATGATTAATTTAAAAGGTGAAAATGTTATTAATCCTAAATATCGTCATAAAAAATTAGTATAAAATATGTCTATAGGAGAAATATTAGTGGTTATGTTAGTAGCAATGATAGTAACAAAGCCAGAAGATATTCCTATGATTATAAAAAAAATCCAAGAATTTAAATTATACTGCTCAGCAGTCAAAAATCAGGCATTAACATATATTACAAAAGATTTAAAAATTGATAATGATATTGTAGAAAATGATGCTGAGCAGTTGAACTTTTATTTAGAAAGAATTATTAATATCCAAGGATATTATGATGGTAATTATTCCCTAAATGAACTTAAAGTAAAATATGATAAGCTTATAAAAATAAAAAGTATAGAATATGGGAATATAGTGGAAAATCATAAAAAATAATAAATTTTTTCATATGCTATTAGTGCCAGCTTATTTTGTGCTATAGTCAATTGATGAGAAATTGGGGGCGTTATCGCAGACAGCCTCCTAGCCCCAAATTTTCCTGAATTGACTATATAATTATATGAATCTGTTTAATTCTGATTAGGTGTATCTTGTTTAAGAAAATACTAAAAATAAAATTTATTCTCGTAACTATCACATTGATTCTAATAATTAGTGGAATCAATTTTTGTATATTTTACTTATTTACACCTGGTTCACTTGTAGAAAACAAGACGGTAATAATCAAACCTAGATTGTCAACTGATCAAATTTCTATGACATTAAGTGATCATAACATCATTAAATATCCTGCTTTATTTGCCTTTCTTGCAAAAATATATTCATTAAAACATTCTATAAAGAGTGGGGAATATATTTTTACTCAAAATATTTCTCCTATGCAAACTCTAAGGATATTATCCAGTGGTAAATCAATTATTCATAAAATGATTATACCTGAAGGTATGCTTGTCCATGAAATAATAAAAAAAATTAATAGCGAAGAACGATTAATGGGAGAGATTATAGGAACAATTCCTGAAGGATTTTTAATGCCATCTACCTATTTTTTTTCATATGGCGATCAAAAAGAGCAAATCATTGATAAAATGCGAAAATTAATGTCTTTACAGCTCGACAAAATTATGGAAAAATTATCACCTGATTCTCCATTAAAAACTCGCCTTGATGTATTAATCTTAGCATCCATTGTGGAAAAGGAAGCTAGCTTAAACTCCGACAACCCTTTGATTGCCGCTGTATTTCTAAATCGCCTAAAAAAACATATGAAACTACAATCAGATGTAACAACAATTTATGCTATAACACTTGGGAAAGATAAACTAACAAGACCATTAACTAAAAAAGATTTTGCAATGCAATCGCCTTATAATACATATTATATTGCTAATTTACCAGTTGGAGCTATTTCTTGCCCTGGAATAAAATCTCTAGAATCTGTAGTAAATCCTGCTAAAATTGATTCATTATATTTTGTTGGTAACGGTGCGGGAGGGCATAATTTTTCTAATAATTTTAATGATCATAGTAAGCACGTTAAGGCTTATCGTAAAACTTTGAAGGAGCCTTAAGCAAGGATTATACTAATATGGATAATACTGAATTTGCTAAATTAGCTGAACAAACTATATCTTTAATTGCAGAGATAATTGAAAAAGAAGATAAGGATTGCCTTATCGATATTGATTTCCAGGGTGATATTTTAACTTTAGCTACCAACCAAGGCATATTTGTTATTAATAAACACTCAGCGGCTAAGGAAATTTGGTTATCTTCACCAATTAGTGGTCCTTACCATTTTTATTACGCTGCTGGTAGATGGCAATCAAAATCATCTGACGAGCTAGTTGCCATTTTAGAACAGGAACTAAAAATTAATTTCAGAATATGCTTCAAAAACTTAAAACCATTTGGAGAATTTGAATATGGTTGAAGATAATCACACAAAAATAATTTATTATAATGGTACATTATTGCATAAATGTTCAAAAAATAATCAACTAGTTTTAGTTGGAGGATGTTTTGATTTATTGCATTATGGTCATGTACAGTTTTTACGTAATGCTAAAGCTCAAGGAAACTATTTAATTGTAGCTTTGGAACCAGATGAAACTATTACTAATTATAAAAAACGTGAATTCATCCATAATCAGTTGCAACGTGCAGAAATTTTAAGTAGCTTAAGTTTTGTTGATAAAGTACTTATGTTACCTCAACTTAAAGGTTTTGATGACTATAATAAATTAGTACAAAATACTTGTCCGTCGATAATCGCCATAACAAAGAATGATCCTCAACTTAGCAATAAACAGATTCAAGCTAAACTTATAGGAGCAAAGGTGATTGAAGTTACTGACTTAGTAAGAGACCAAGAAATAGGAGCAGTGTTTAGCACCAGTAATATAGTCAAGTGATATATATCCTTGCGGACAGATGGAGCCTTATACAAAATGTAAAACTATTGAATCACATAAACCAGATTATATTTTTGTTCAAAACCCCTATAATGTTTATAATAATTCAATTTTAGATACTTACTTTATAGATTCAACTCTTAAAAAAATTGCGAAAAAAACAGTATATATTTCTTATGGTTCTCATATTTTCCATCAATATCACATAAATAATAAATGTTTACCAAATATTATGGATTTAGTATTTGTTGATTCATAAAGCACAAAAGATATTTATATTGAAAAATATGGTTTCCCAAAAAATCGTGTTGTTGTTTCAGGATATCAAACTTATAAAGAGGTCAGAGATAGTCTTATCACTAACTTTAAAAGGCTCCAGAAACCATTTTATGGTTACCAAGGTGGCATTATCCTTTCAATATATCTATCATAATAGTAACAATACTAATTTTATGGGAATTATATCTCTAAATTGCTAAAATTTTGTCTAGACAAAGGGAACCACCATACTCCCTCAACCTTATTAACACATGTTTCTTCTTACCCGCAGAGATTTTAATAACTTGATTATCCTGCATAAAAGTCAAATTAATCATCATATTTTCATCTTCGATTAGTTGATTATTGATTTTAGCCCCAGCCCCTCTAATGAGCCTACGCCCCTCAGATTTTGACTCAACAAGACCTAACTCATGAAGCAATTCATATGCCGGAATACCTATAGTTAACCTGCTATGTTCAATATAGATAGCTGGTAAATTTATATCGATTTCTCCTTGTTCAAAAACCTTTGTAGCTGTTTCTAAGGCTGTTATAGCTGCTTGTTCACCATGACAAAGTTTTGTTAAATTAAAGGCTAATTGCTTCTTGGCACCATTAATATCAGATCCAGCAAGTAAGATAAATTCTTGCATTTTACCTTCCTCTAGCTCACTATATAATTTAGCAAATTTAACTACATCCTGATCTTCACAATTTCGCCAATATTGATAATAATCATATGGACTTAACATATCTTCATTTAACCACACCGCCCCACCAACAGACTTGCCCATTTTATTGCCAGAAGCAGTTGTTAATAATGGTGTAGTCATACCAAAAACTTCATTACCAGTTAGTTTCCTGGTAAAATCAACGCCCATTATTATATTACCCCATTGGTCGCTACCACCTATTTGTAAAGAACAACCATATACTTTATTTAAATGATAAAAATCGTAGGCTTGTAGCAACATATAGTTGAACTCTAAAAAGCTCATATGCTGTTCTCTTTCTAAGCGTAATTTTACCGAATCCATAGATAACATACGATTTACAGAAAAAAAACTACCATAGTTGCGAAGAAAATCTAAGTAATTTAATGATTCTAGCCAATCTGAATTATCAATTAGTATTGCATCATTTGCCCCAGTACCAAATTTAATAAATTTTGATAATGATTTTTTTATGCCTTCAATATTTTTAGCAATTTCTTCTTTTGTCAAAGATTTTCTTGCCTCATCTTTACCAGTAGGATCACCAATCTTACTAGTCGCTCCTCCCAGTATTACTATTGGTTTATGACCATATTGCTGCAATAGACGCAATATCATAATTTGCATCAGACTACCCACGTGTAAAGATTGAGCTGTACAATCAAAACCAATATAAGCAGATATTTTACTGTTGTTCATTAGTGTTGTTAGTTTTTCTAAATCAGTACATTGATATAAAAAACCTTTATTCTCAAAATCCTTAATAAACATAATTATTTACAAAATAATAAAATTAAACAATAGAACCTAGGCTCTTATATCTTGAAAATGTGATATAAGTAATTGTAAGAGGGTGACTTGATAGGCTCTTGACTGAAATAGTCGTTCACAGAATAAGTACCCTCTTGGTTGTTTACCTTGAACAAATTGCAGAAGGTGTTGGAA
>CAJYCP010000071.1:0-40052 GCA_913698005.1 Platyusa sonomae
AAAAGCTTAGGAAATGTATCTAGTGCATGTAAGACAATGGGGTATAGCAGAGATAGTTATTATAGATTCAAGGAATTATATGAGAATGGTGGCGATGAAGCCTTGTATGAAATAAGCCGTAAGAAACCCATATTGGCTAACATAGTTGATCCATTTTGGATCCATTTTTGGATTGCTTCATTGTTCTAAAGTAGCTCCCCGCAATGATGCCAATTTAATTTCCTACTAAACTACTAGCAAATGCAGCCGGGTCAAACGGTTTTAGATCGTCTACCTTCTCTCCTATCCCTAAAAAACATACTGGTAAGGCGAATTTTTGTACTACACCAACCACTACACCAGCTTTTGCCGTACCATCTAATTTAGTAACTATCAGACTTGTTATATTAGCAATAGCGGTAAATTGCTCGACTTGGTTATAGATATTTTGTCCAGTAGTTGCATCAATTACTAATATACTATGGTGGGGAGCTGTATCATCAATTTTCTTAATAACCCTAACAATTTTGGCAAGTTCTTCCATCAAATTCTTCTTGTTATGTAACCTACCAGCTGTATCAATAAATAATATATCCACATCATTTTTTATGGAAGACTGCATAGCAAGATAAGCAACACTAGCAGGTTCAGCTGATTCTTCACCGGTGATAAACATTGAACCACTTTTATCAGCCCAGCTAGATAATTGATTAACAGCGGCGGCTCTAAATGTATCACAAGCGGCAATTGCTACTTTCTTACCTTGTTTACGATAAATACTAGCCAGCTTACCTATTGTGGTAGTTTTTCCTGAACCATTAACACCACAGACTAATATGACATTAAGCTTTTTATCGTGTAATTCAAAATTTTTACTAGCCTTGATCAATAATTGCCCGATAATGTCGGCAAGCTGCTCTTTGATTACCAAGCTACTTACTTCTTTATCAAATTTGATAGCTCTTAGTTTATTGACCAGTTCTATTGCCACAGAAGCAGTTATATCTGCCGATATTAACAACTCCTCTAATTCACTTAAAGTTTGCTCATCTAGTTTTTTTTTATAAAATATTTGGTCAATGCCTGAAGATATTTTATTGGAACTATTGACTAATACCTGTTTTAATTTAGTAAATATAGAGGTCATTTTATTGCCGCTCTTTTAAGTCTGTCATTAATTGCAACACCGATACCAATTTCTGGGATAGAGGCAACGGCAATTGCTAATCCATTTAATTCTGCATAATTATCCAATATTCTAAGACTGGCAAATAAGTTGCTAGCAGCGATAATTAAGTCTCCAGTTAAACTTAAATTAAGCGAAAAATTGCCCTCTAGCTTACTATTAGCAAAATTAAGACCTACCTCATTAGCTTCCAAACTCTCTGCATTCAGTCTCATTTTTACTTTTGGCGAGTAATGTTTATTCATCATCCCTGGGGCTTTAATTTGTATCAAGGAAGGAGCTTTGTCTATTTTCTTACCAAGAACCTTCTCTAACGCTTCCAATGTAATAAAACCGTCTCGCAAAATAGTTAAGTTATTAGTAGTACTATCTACTATGGTTGATTCTATACCATATTGACACTTATAATCACTCGAATTATCTTCTAAAATAAAAACATCTTTCTCACCTGAAAAATGCTCTTTTACATGATCTAAAGTAGTAGCACTAATGTAACCTGATGGGTTAGCACTAGGTGCCGCTATCGGTGTGCCAGATTTTCTTATTAGCTCCAAAGCAATATTATGCGATGGTATACGGAGTGCAACCGTTGTTAGTCCGGCTAATACTGATTTAGCGATATTGGCTTCACTTTTTAATGGCACAACAATCGATAAAGGTCCAGGCCAAAATACTTCACTTAATTTAAGAGCATCTGCATTAAATTCCCCGATAGTTTTAGCTTGGCTCATGGTTGCCACGTGAACAATCAGAGGGTTTATGCTTGGACGCTTTTTTACCTTAAAAATTTTCTGACAAGCTTGTTCATTACTAGCATCTGCTCCAAGTCCGTATACTGTTTCTGTGGGAAAGGCTACTATATTACCAGATTTAATAAATTTGGCAGCCTGCCTTAATATATCCGTCATAAAGCACTAAATTTTGCTAATTTATTAAATAATTGTCTAACCATTTTTAATAACAATAAACGATTATTAGCAATTTTACGATCTTCATCTTTAACCATTAAATTATCAAAAAAATCATTGATAGGTTTCAACATTTCCAGTAGTCCTCTCAATGCTTTAGTAAAATCCTTTTCGGCAATGGATATGTCTATTTGCTTAGAAACGTTTTCCAACGATGAAAATAATTGTTGCTCATATTGTGAAATAAAAGCCTCCTGATTAACATCTCCTGCTATATTATTACCTTCTAATATATTATTTGCTCTTTTGTAAATAGTTAATAAATTCTCACCCTCAGATCCAGCTAGAAACTTTTGTAAAGCACTAAGCTTTATTTCGCTAATCATTAAATCTCCTTCAATATCAAAATCAAGCACTGCATTAATTAACGATAGATCATAATGATTCTTGAAATAATATTTGGCTCGCTCTTCTAAAAACTCTAAAATTATCTGACTACTTTTAGTATATGTTATGTTTTCTTCAGAGTATAGCTGAATTACATACGCAACTAATTGCTTAATATTAATAGTTAGTTTATTAGCTAAAATTGTCCTAATAATACCTAATGCTTGTCGTCTAAGTGAGTAAGGATCTCTTGAGCCACTTGGTTCTTCTCCTATTAATATCAAACCTACTAAACTATCCAATTTATCGGCAATAGCCAATATTGCAGTATCCCCCATTGGTAAACTATCCGATGGACCTTGTGGTTTATAATGGTCTCTTATTGCCAAGGCAATCTGATCATTTAACCCTTCAGATTTGGCGTAATAATATCCCATAATACCTTGCAGTTCGGGGAATTCTCCTACCATTTCAGTTGTTAGGTCGCTTTTACAAAGTCTAGCTGCTACTTGCAAATCCTGACTTCCTGACATTAGACTTCCTGGATAAGTCAATCTAGTTGGTGATTTTGTCGTCGAAACTCGCCTTCGTTCCGAACAATCGTCTATGTACGCTGCGGTACTCGGCTTCGTTTCTCCTAAAAATCCATCAACTATCTCTGACTGATCCAGGAAGTCTATTATATAATTACAAATATTAGCGATTCTCTCCGTTTTTTGTCTTATACTACCAATCTTTGCGTGGAAAGTTATCTGCTCAAGTTTTAATAATCTGGACTCTAAGCTATTAGACAAATCCTGCTGATAAAAGTATAAAGCATCAGATAATCTAGCAGCCAATACTTTCTCGTTACCACTTACTATAATATTTTGATCATGTCGCATATTACTAACAAAAAGAAAATAAGGGGCGAAATTACCAGCCTGGTCAAAAGTACTAAAATATTTCTGATGGGTACGCATTGAACTAACTAGTACTTCACTAGGTAACGTTAAAAATATCTCAGGTATTTTACCGACCATAACCACTGGCAATTCTACTAGCCCTGTTACTTCTTCTAATAATTTCTCATCATCTTTTATTACTAAATTAAGTGACTTGGTTATTTCTGATAGTTGATTTTTTATTATCTCCTTGCGTTCTTGTTGATCAATAATGACATTACTTTCCCGCAGCTTGTTCTGGTATTCAGAAAAACTGTCTATACTCAAATGCTTTGAAGAATTGGCTCCGCAAAACTTCGGGGTATTCGCGTGCTCACGTAGATTTACTACGCTCCGCTCGCTCACCCCTTGTTTTTCGTTCCAATTCTCCAGATCATTTGAGTTCGCAATCAGTTCAGGACTAAGAAATCTATGCCCAAAAGTAATATTATTTGCCGTCAAATGCCCATATTTAATTGCTAGTATTTCACCATCAAATATACATAAAATATTCCTAAGCGGTCTAATCCAACTTATATCATAATTCCCCCAATGCATAGATTTTGACCAAATATACTTACTAATTGCTTTAGGAATTATCTCTTGCAATAATATTCGTATATCGGTTTCTGCGGTACTCTTTACTATTATATAATATAATTGCCCTTGCACTAATAGTGTAGACAATTTATTTTGCTCAATATTATTTGTTCGACAAAATCCTTCTATAGCTTGTTGTGCTGCCGAAACTTTTGGTCCTTTTATGATAATTTCTTTTGGTGGTATAAATTTCGGTAAATTTGTAATATATATAGCAATACGCCTAGGTCCAATAAATACCTGAACATCAGCAACTATCTCACCTTCCTGCAAGATTGTCGTAAATATGGTTTTATAAGCTTCTGCCGCATTTTTTTGCATCAAAGCTGGTATCTCTTCGCTAAAAAGCTCTAATAATAACTCACTCATATTAACTCTTCTTTATCTTCTAATTCTAACCATTTATGACAGCATATTTTTGCCAAGTTACGTATCCTGAGTATGTAAGATGCTCTCTCTGTTACGCTAATTATTCCCCGAGCATTTAACAGGTTAAAAAGATGGCTAGCTTGAATACAATAATCATAGGCTGGTAACGGTAAATCTGCGGCAATTAATTCATTACATTGTTTCTCACTATCAATAAAATGCTGAGATAATATTGCTGTGTCAGCTAATTCTAGATTAAACTTAGAAAATTGCTTTTCAGCAGCAAAATCTACTTCACCATAGGTTAAAGCTTTTTCTCCAACCTGACCATTCCAGTCAATATTTTTAACTTCATTGATACCTTGTATATAAAGTGCCAGACGCTCTAAACCATAGGTAATCTCACCAGCCACTGGGCGACAATCAATACCACCAATTTGTTGCATATAAGTAAATTGCGATACTTCCATACCATCACACCATACTTCCCAACCAAGTCCGGCAGCTCCAAGGCTAGGAGACTCCCAATCATCTTCAACAAACCTAATATCATGTTTTTGCAAATCTATACCAAGACATTCAAGGCTTTTTAAATATAGTTGTTGTATATCGTCAGGAGATGGTTTTAGTATAACCTGAAATTGATAATAATGCTGCATTCTATTAGGATGCATGGCATATCTACTATCATGAGGACGCCGAGAAGGCTGAACAAAAGCTACAAACCAAGGTTTTTTACCAAGAGTCCGTAATACAGTGGCAGGGTGAAAAGTGCCAGCTCCAACGTGAGCATCATATGGTTGTAAAATTGCACAGCCATAATCCTGCCAATAATTTTGTAAGGTCATGATAATTTGTTGAAATGATAATTTTTGCATGTTGGTAATTTTGTTTGTTCTTTCAAAAAAATAATATAGCTAATCAGGTTACTATTATTTCGTCATTGCGAGACCATGTAATGGTCGAAGCAATCCATTTCTAATCACTTTTCTGGATTGCTTCGTCGCTACTAAAGTAGCTCCTAGCAATGACGTTTGTTGTGCATATAAGTCATTGCGAGACCACATAGTGGTCGTGGCAATCTATTTGGGTCACTTTCCTGGATTGCTTCGTCGCCGCAAAGCGGCTCCTAGCAATGACGAACTAATACTAATCAGGTTAGCTATATTAAATCTTACTCCACGTTCCCATTGGACTCTGTTTATAACAATCAATTATCGGTGTTGCAATAGTTAGTTCATTTATTGTTTTAATTATTAAACTTAAATTATCTAAAGCATCGTATATTATAATTACTCTCTGAAAATGTCCAAAATTTTTGTTATTAAGAATTTCTTGTATATCAAATGGGGCAATAATTATTAGGATGGTAGCCTGATTAGGATTCTCTAACTGATGAGTAATATAGACTGGTTGCTTCTCTGGTAATGGATCAAGTTTACTACCATGCGGAATAAACTGTTTTCTAGAATAAGTCCATATCATCTTATTTAGTGATTCTTGTACTTCAATATCTGGAACTAAAACCACAATTCTCAAATTGCTATGGTAAGATTTTTCTACTAAAAGACAGCTTGTCTTATATACTAATCCTTCAGTAGTGTGATAAAAACTAAATTGTTGCATGATTTTTCTCTTTTCTAAATCTTAAGTAATTTATCAATTATATTGATAGTTGCTGTCAACTATCAATAGCCCTCTATCTAGACCTTCTATATCCTTATACACTTGCAGAACCGTATAGCCATGACTTACAAAAATTTCTGTAACAGATGCCACTTGATTAAAGCCAATCTCTAAAAATAATTTACCATTCTGTTTTAAAAAACCCTTAGCTTCTTTAGCAATTATGTAATATGACGCTAAACCATTATTTTCAGCAAATAAGGCTAAGTGTGGTTCATATTTTAGGGTCTCAGGAGACATATAAACAGTATCATCAAAGGAAATATAGGGTGGATTACTTACAATAATATCAAATTTTTGCTTTTTTAAATTCTCAAACCAGTTACTATTAATTATTTTAAATCTATCAAAAACCTTATGTTTTATAGCATTTTGACGGGCAATAGCAATAGCTTCATTACTTATATCAGTAGCAGTTACATTAACATTGATATTAGCATTTAGCATTTCTAGTAATAAGCTTATAGCAATACAGCCGCTACCAGTGCCAAGTTCTAATATTGTTAACTCTGTTTTGAATGAACAATTTTTTTTAACATCCTTTAAAATCGCATCTACAATAGTCTCGGTATCTTGCCGAGGAATAAGCACTTTATCATTTATAATAAATTGGTAACTATAAAATTCCTTATATCCTACAATATAGGCTATTGGCTCTAGTGATCTACGTCTATTAACCAAATTCTCAAAAATAGTTTGTTGTTGCTGGGTCAATTCTTCTTCTGACCTTGCTAATAAATATTCAATAGACTTATTAGTCGCATGTTGCATCAATATGCGTGATTCTAAGTGGGCTGATTTAATACCTACAGCTTGCAGCTTGCTAGCAGTGTCAATTAAGGATTTTTTTATATTCATGCGATTATCTCCGTAATATCCGGTGGTAGGGGTGATTCAAATTCTAATAATTTACCACTTACCGGGTGGGAAAAACTTATATACCAAGAATGTAATGCTTGCCTCTTGAAATCCATTAATTTTTGTGGTACTATGCTAGAATTGCAGTTAACTTTCCTACTATTTTTGCCATAAGTTTGGTCTCCCACTACAGAATGTTTTAAATGACTCAACTGCACTCTGATTTGATGAGTTCGCCCGGTAGTAAGTCGACATTCTAACATACTTATAATACCATTAAAAAATATTTCCTCTGTTTTATAATGAGTAATCGCCTCTTTACCACCAAATTTTAAAATAGTCATTTTTTGCCGTAAGATACGGTCTCTGCCGATATTATTTCTTATAACTCCTTCTTGTGGATTGATAATACCCCAAACTAGTGCTTTATATTTGCGTATAAGATTACGATTTTCTATCTGCTTTGCCAGATGTACATGGGCAAAATTATTTTTTGCTACCACCATAAGTCCTGATGTATCTTTATCCAAACGATGAACAATACCAGGTCTTTCTAACCCTCCTATGGTAGATAAAGATTTTGCATGGTGTAACAAGGCATTTACCAAAGTATCTTGGTGGTTTCCACTGCCAGGGTGAACGGTCATACCAGCTGCTTTATTGATAACTATTAAATCTTCATCTTCATAAAAAATATCAAGTTTAATATCAGCTTCCTGCATTGTTAATGGATCAGGGGCTTTAAAAAATACTGAAATAATGTCATTCTCCTTGACCTTAAAGTTAGAATCAGAAATAATCAGACTGTTAACTTGTACTTGGGAGTCACATATCATCTTCTGAACTTGGCTTCTAGATGTTTTACTGATAAGACTTACCAAAGCCTTATCAAGTCTAAATCCATCTAGATTTTGGGGTATGTTATATTCTTCCATTACTTGAAATATTTTAAAATAATAAAATGACTCATTTAACAAAAAAAATCAACCAACTAAAATGGCTGCAAGCAATTGGTATAGATTATTATTTATCAGAATCAACTATTAATCAGCAAAAAATACAGATAAATTCTAATATTAAGAAAAAAAAACCAATGGCAGCTCCTATATATTCAAATGATTTGAAGAATGGCAACAACAAACAAGAGAATAGTGTGGTAAACTTAAGTAAAATGAAGCAGGTGAGCATCCCTACCACTATTTGCGACAACAATTCTTCAAACCATTCGAGTATACAGCTTGCTAGGTCTTTGGCTGATTCAGCTAGCAGTTTAGAAGAATTAAAAACATTATTAATGGATTTTAATGGTTGCAATTTAAAGAAATTAGCTAATAAAACCGTATTTGCTGATGGCAATCCACAAAGTTCTATCATGTTTATTGGAGAAGCACCAGGTAGTAGCGAAGATGCAGAGGGTATACCATTTTGCGGTGAAAGCGGTAAATTACTCGATAATGTCTTAGCCTCTATCAATATTTCAAGGAAACATAATGCTTATATTACTAATACGGTATTTTGGCGACCACCAGCCAATCGCCAACCAACACAAGAAGAAATAGATATTTGCCGACCTTTTGTTGAAAAACATATCGCTTTAATAAACCCAAAACTAATTGTTTTAGTGGGAAATGTTGCAGCAACTAGCTTACTTGGCAAGAATGCTGGTATAAGTAAAATCAGACAAGAATATTATTTATATACCAATCAGTATCTTATCAAGCCGATTCAAACCACTTCTATCTTCCATCCTGCCTACCTGCTTAGACAGCCAATGCAGAAAAAAACTACCTGGTATGATTTAATAAAAATCCATGATTATATCAATACCAACGTCATTGCGAGCGAACGTATGTGAGCGTGGCAATCTAATATGGATTGCTTCGACCATTACATGGTCTCGCAATGACGGAGAGGCTAATAACGGAGAGGCTATCTAGAGCCTTAAATAGTTAACTAATATAAAGCAAAATAAAGTCAGTTGATGAAAAGAATTATAAAATGTTTATATCAGGCAATTTTAAAAACAATTGAACATGATGGGGTTGAACATTCAGGGTATATGTCATTTATGATACTCATGGCATTTTTTCCTTTTTTAGTTTTTTTATTAGCATTAACAAGTTTTATTGGTGCCTCAGAACTCGGGCAGAATTTTATAACTATCTTTCTTGAGAGTATGCCAGAATTGGCTACTGACTCAATAAAAACTAGGATAAATGAACTTAGTAAAACTCCACCTCAAAGTTTAATGACCGTAGCGATAGTAGGAAGTATATGGACCGCATCATCTTTTGTTGAATGTTTAAGAACAATCTTAAATAGGGTATATGAAATAAAATCACCCCCTCCATACATAAGACGAAGATTACTTAGCATAGTACAGTTCTTAGTAATCAGCATATTCGTTACTTTTGCTATGTTTATTTTAATTATAGTGCCAATAATATTGACAAAACTGCCGATGATTTTACAAATAATGGAAGAACATATGCTAGCTCTAACTATTTTACGATATGTTATAATTTTTTGTTCATTATTTATTACCTCATCATCATTATATTATATCGTCCCTAATATAACATTAAATTTTACAGAGGTAGTTCCTGGAGCTTTATTAACAGTAATTTTATGGGTGATAAGTGGATATTTATTATCTACTTGGATAAGAAGTTATAACCAATTAAGCATAATATATGGTTCACTTGGTGGTATAATAGGAACTCTAATATTCTTTTATATTATTAACATGATTTTTATATATGGTGCAGAATTTAATTACCTACTAAAAAAGCATCTCCCAGTTATTAAATAAAAATAAAATTTTGTGAGTGTTCAGTTTTTTTGTATTTTCTGATGATGAATAAAAAATCTGCTCGCCAAGCGTCATTGCGAGAAGGCGTGAGCCGACGAAGCAATCCATAACAAAAAGTCAGGTGTCACCCCCGCGTAAGCAGGGGTCTAGATTCCCGCCGTTGCTAAGAATGACAATAGTGGAACTATAATGAATATTATAACAAGAGAATTATCTATTCAATCCAATTATTACAAAGAAATTTTGTCAATAATTAGACTAGGTGGTGGAGTGGCAAGGGTTGTCGGGGGAGCTGTTCGTGATGCTATCCTTAATGTTGTCAATTATGATATTGATATAGCGACCAATTTATTACCACAGCAAGTAACAGATATTTTATCAGCAGCCAACATTAAGGTTATCCCAACTGGCATAAAATACGGTACAGTTACAGCTTTATTAAATAATGAAACATTTGAGATTACTACACTTAGAAAAGACATGAAATGTGATGGTCGGCACACGGAAGTTGTTTTTACTGACGATTTTATGGAGGATGCTGCTAGAAGAGATTTTACTATTAATGCACTAAGTTATTGTCCATTTGAGCATAAAATTTATGATTATTTTGGTGGAACAGACGATTTACAACAATCAAAAGTAATATTTATCGGACAGGCATTTGCACGAATTCAGGAAGATTTTTTACGTATCTTACGTTTTTTCCGTTTTTCCTGCTATTATGCAAGACAATTAGACCTTAATGGGTTAGATGCTTGTATTAAATTGCGAGAAAATCTCAAATTCTTATCAAAAGAACGGGTAAAATGGGAAATGGACAAATTGATTATCTCAGATAATAGTCCTAATATTTTGCAACAAATGTTTGATAATGGCATATTGCAAATAATATTACCAGTTAGTAAGTTTGATAAAAAACCTTTGATGGAAGCAATTAATTGCGGCTCTTTAGAGCCTTACGCTAGATATTCACTTTTATTCTACCACATAAAGAACTTATCACTAAGTGATTTATTAAATTTAAAATTTTCTCGGCAACAAGCAAGCAAAATCATTACTATATATAGGTTTATTAATCAAGAAATCAACGAATTTACATTACGAGAAATTTGGTGGGAAACTGCAGATTATCCTGCAGATTATCTACAATGTATAAATATCTTGCTATCATTAGGCAAATTAAACAGAGCTACAGCAAATAAATTTCTAGATATATACAATGCTAAATCACGACCAATATTTCCTATCAACGGACATGACTTACAGAAAATAAATATTCATGGTAAAGACATTGGCACAGTGATAGGTAAATTAAAAAAGTCTTGGATTGCAAGTGATTTTACGCTTAATAAGCATCAATTACTTGAATTATACTCAAATGATTTGAAGAATTAGAATAATTATCATACAATAAATTCTTAAGGCACTAAATTAGGAAAATGCTATAGTCAATTCAGGAGAATTTGGGGCTAGGAGCGATGGAGCGACGCCAGTAATAGGCGAGCATTGAGCGACAACGTCACCAACTTCTCATCAATTGACTATATGAATCAAAATCAACAAGTGAAAGTAATAGGTAACAACGGTCAACTATCGCTTGGCAAAGTATTTGCAGGACAAATGGTATTAATCGAACAATTAGATAATGGTACATGGATCATTAAGACAGGAGAATTTATTCCAACCTCAGAAAAGTGGTTATATCAAGGAAACACCTTGACTAAACTAGATAAAGCATTATCGTGGGCAGAAAGAAATAAACTAAAAGATAACTTGGAAGAAATTGTTGAGAAGATTGAACATGTCTAAAATAAAAACTTCAAAAGAATTAAGCTATTAGATGCAGAGTTAATATGACTATACTTAGTAACTTAGAAAAACCTCGTTGGTTATATCGTTTTGATAATTTTAAACGTGCTTTTGCTTTATTACGTGAGGCTATATATATAATGCGAGAACGTAAGGTAAGCCAGTTAGAACAAGAAGGAATTATTCAACGTTTCGAATATACATGGGAATTGACATGGAAAGTACTTAAAGATTATCTGGAATATAAAGGTGTTGTACTAGAAACCATTACCCCAGCTGCTGTAATTAAAGCATCAATAGCTGCTAACTTAATCAAGAATGGTGAAATATGGATGGATGCTCTAGATTCTCGTAATAAAATGTCACATACTTATGACTTCAAAAAATTTGAGAAGATTATTATAGATATTGAAAAAAATTATTATCCTGAATTAGAGAACATGAATCTAAAAATGTTGGAACTTGCAGCAGAATATAGAAGGTAAACATGTCTAACCATGGATTAAGTGCAAAACAATTAAATACACTACGTAGCATTTTGTTGCCCTTCTCAGAGAAAATCGATCGTGTTGGTTTATTTGGTTCACGTGCTACTGGTCTTTACCGTCCTAACTCCGATATTGACCTAGTAATTTATGGCTCACTTGATGAGAAGACTATGGATCGTATATTTACGCTACTTAATGACAGTAATTTACCAATCAAAATAGACTTACAAGTTTATGATTTGATCACCTGTTCTCCTCTTAAGGATCATATTGATAATAATATGTTGTTGTTATTTACACATGATCATTTTATAGATAAAACTCAACGTTTGTAGTAGTAAACTAACGTCTGTTAGTGAACAGATTATTTATTGATCATAAAAAAATTAAAAAAAATGAAAATTAATATTAGTGCTAGCATTTTTATTGCTATAATTATCATATTATTTAATTATGGAGCTTTTGCCAGTAGAAGTAAGGTGAAAATTGTTACTAGTATCACCCCACTAGCAAGCATTATAGCGATGTTAGTGAAAGACCAAGCAGAAATTGTTGCTATTGCCAATAACAATGATTGCCCGCATCATTATAATTTAAGACCTAGTGATCTTAAAAAAGTTAAAAATGCAGATATTGTATTTTATATAGATGAGCAATTTGATGGCTTTGCTGGCAAATTAATGAATGGTCATAGTAAAAATGTCATTAAAATTAGTAATTTTAATGGGCTAAGAGTTATTAGCAATAATTCTTATGATAATTGGCATATTTGGCTTGATTTAGACAATGTAAAACTATTATTAGAACAATTATTTCAGGTGTTATCTCAACGATTTCCTGAGATTAGTTCAGCTATTTACCAAAATCTTGAAGAAGCCAAAAAACAAATAGAGGAGCTTACGAAAATCAAACATCAAAGATTAACGTCTTTAACAGACGTTATCTTACTTAGTGACAGTCTAGAATATTTTTTTAATAATAGCCAAAAAAATGTTGCAAGATTATATAGCTCTGATCAGAAAAGCCTCAGATATATCAGTAATCTTGAGCATTTATTAAGCATGTCCAATAGTAAATGTTTATTACTAAGTACAGAGCAAGATGTTGCTCTTTATAAAAATTTTAAAGTAGAAATAGTGGAGGTTGAGAGTGAGAATTGGCAAACGACTAACATCAATAGTGATTTATTTTATAATCAATATTTAAAAATGATTAATCAAGTGTCTAAATGCTTAAATTATTAAATCCTTATTTTTTTAGTAAGCTAGTACGAACCATGTTACCATTATTGCTAGTTGCAATGTTAGTAGTAATGGGGTTGGGGTTATACCAAGCTTTGATAGTATCGCCACCAGATTACCAACAAGGTGATATGGTTAGGATTATGTATGTTCATGTACCAGCTTCTTGGATGGCACTAGGTATTTATACATTTATAGCTATTTGTAGTTTGTCTAACCTAGTGTGGAAAACTAAAATGTCCTTCTTAGTGGCAGTAGCAAGTGCTCCTATTGGGGCAGTTTTCTGTATGATTAGTATAGTAACAGGGGCATTATGGGGAAAGCCTATTTGGGGAACTTGGTGGGTTTGGGATGCTAGACTTACCTCAATGTTTGTATTATTCTTACTATATTTAAGCTATATCGTGGTGGTGAATAGTGGTGATAGGATAAGCCGTACTGAAAAACCAGCCTCGGTGATTGCTTTAATTGGCTTTATCAATGTTCCCATAGTAAAATTTTCGGTAAATATTTGGTATAGTTTACATCAGCCAGCAAGCGTTTTAAGGCTAGGTAGTCCGACTATTGATAATTCTATGTTATTACCCTTAGTGCTAATGTTTATAAGTAGCATACTATATTTTCTATTAGTATTGGGTTTGAGATCTTGCATGTTAATTGCTAAATTCAAGGAGTATGACAATTTATGACTTATGTTGTTACCGATGAGTGCGTAAAATGTAAATATACTGATTGCGTAGAAGTATGCCCTGTCGATTGCTTTTATGAAGGGGAGTTAATGTTGGTAATTAATCCTGACGAATGTATTGATTGTGGAGTATGTGAGAGTGAGTGTCCGGTTAAAGCTATTAAGCCAGAATCAGAACAGCTGATTGACTGGATAGAGAGAGCTAAGTTTTTTTCCAGTAAATGGTCAAATATTACGGTTAAGAAACCAGCCCTACCGGATGCAGATAAATATCAGAACGAGAAAAATAAATTTGAAAAATATATGGAGAGAGCTTAAATTTTATTTATCCTTAAAAAAGCTAATACAAATAGCATGCTAAATAAGGTAGTGAATAAAAAAAGATTGGACCAGTCCACATAGTTTGCACAAATACCAGATAAACAGGATAAAATAATGCGTACGAAAGAACTAAAAGAGGCAATAATTGAGTATTGTGTGGCAATCAATTCGCTATTGCATAAACTAGAAAAATAAATAGTAAGAGCAGTATTACCAAGTCCGCAACAGAAATTTTGTACAGTAATTGTTATAGTAAATATAACTATATCATGACCTACTATAGATAAAAACATCAGCATCAAGGGAGATAGTAATTGTAGACTACCACATATTAGGAGACTTCGAGATATTCCTACTTTTGCGGTTAATACACCACCAATAATCCCCCCTAAGGTCATTAGTATGAATCCATAGGTTTTTGAAATAGAGGCGATTTCTTGAGAGGTAAAGGACAAGTCAATAAATAATGGAGAACTCATTGCCATAGGAATTGAATCGCTTGCTTTATATAGAAAGATAAACAGCATAACGAACATCCAATTCGGATGGTTTCGTTTTAATAATAGTAAGCTATCACCAATAACTTTAGAATATTGAGTAAATGAAATTAAATTAGTAAAAATATGCTCTGTTTTTTTTATAGCAGGCTCTTGCATGTATAAGATTATTACCGGAGCAGCCATTGTTATAAAAAAGGTACATAGATATACCAAATACCAATTAAAGAGGCAAGATACATATAATGCCCCTGTACTATTAATAAGAATTCCTATGCGAAAGCCAGTGCTACTAAAAGTTGTAGCAATTGAGAGTTCTTCCTTTGTTGCAGAGCGTTCTATACGATAGGCATCTAAAATAATATCTTGAGTTGCCGCACAACAGGAAATAGTAAAATTTAAAATGGCAGTAATAGCTATGTTAACAGGGGGGGCTATAATTAAAAATCCACTAATAGCAACTAATAAACACGCTTGTACAGCTAGTGTCCATCCACGACGTTGACCAAATTTCCTACATATAATAGGTATAGAATATTTATCAATAAATGGTGCCAATATTGGTTTTAAGCAATATGGAATGGATGTTAGAAACATTACACCAATAATATCAGTTGAATATCCTGCTTGTGATAATTGGTAGTTAATAGTAAATGAGACTAATGAAAAATTTCCTCCCGACACTATCCCTAGAAAGAAGAAACAAATAAAATAAGAGTGCTTGCGATTAGTTAACATATTCAGGAGTTATATCACCACCTTTTAGTCTTGGAAGATTAAATACCACAATTCCTTTCTTATTTCAATATAAATGCGAGTTTAGGATAAGGAAAGTCTAATCATTTTCCTGGATTGCTTCGTTGCTATTAAAGTAGCCCTTCACTAATAGACATCTGTGAATTTAGCATATATGTTAGTCGGGTTAGCATAAAAGAATAATTTTTATAAAAAAATAATAACTTCTTTGCTAATATGTGCTAGAATCCGATATTAGGTTCTGTACACAGAGCCTAAGTAAGATAATCAATTATTTTAGGCTAATGGATAAGGTATTAAGTTCTGTTCAAGAATATATTAAGTCTGGTGAATATTTTGTTGATGCTAGAAGATGGTATAATTTTGAATATCTATATCCACTTGTACAAAGATCATTTTTATTGATATTTACCGTAGTTTTCTTTGTATTATTTCTAGCTGTGGTGGTTAATTTTCAGACTTTATTACCAGCAGTTCGACAGGTAAGATACGCAATTAGTGCTGAATCTCTTAAAAGCGCGACGATAACTAATGCTAATCATATAAAAAGTGATGCTATCAATTCTATTGCAGACATTATGATTAGAAATTACGTGATACACAGAGAATCTTATGATTATGATTTTCTTCGCCCCCAGTTTATATTTATTCAGAATAGTTCTACACGTATAATATTTAGACAATTTGCCAATTTTATGAATATTGACAACTCATTGTCACCAGTTATGCGTTACCAAAGATCCTTAAGGCGTTCTGTTAATATATTATCAGTGGTTTATCATAAAAATAATAAGGCTGAGGTCATATTTACATCGATAGCAAAAAACTCCGCTAATGATATTTTGGAAAATATGGTATGGCAAGCGACAATAAATTTTGAAATAGATGCCATTAACATCCATTTACCTCCTAACTCAAATTTTAATTTTGTGGTTACTGGTTACAGACTTAAGTTAATAGAAGATAAAAGTAAGAAATAAGATGAAGCGATTAATAATATTGTTTGTGGTAGTATTTTCTGTAAATACTGCTTTAGCTGTTAGAGAATCTAGACCATTGCCGATCGATAGCAGAATTAGGGTAATGGTGTATAGTCCCGATGATGTATTTAAGTTCACCGGATACTACGGTTATCAAGCTAGTATAGAGCTAGCAAAAGAGGAGGAAATAGTTAGTATTTCCATGGGGGATACTACTTCTTGGCAAATAGTACCAGCCGGTCATCGAATTTTCATTAAGCCAATGGAACAAGATGCTACAACTAATATGACGATTATTACTAACAAGCGAACTTACTTTTTTGAACTATATGCTGCAGAAGCTTCGGATATGAGAGATCCAGAAATGGTTTTTAATTTAAGATTTATCTATCCTGATGATGAAAATTCAGGGGATTATTTGCAAACTTATGTTACATCCTCAGCTAACCTAGATTTATCTCATCCAGAGAAATATAATTTTAATTATTCAATAAGTGGTAATGAATCAATTGCCCCAATTAAAATTTTTGATGATGGAGTGTATACTTACTTACAATTTAGAGATAAAAATGCTGAGTTACCAGCTATTTTTGCAGTTGATGAAGCTCTTAGAGAATCGATGGTAAATTATCGACTTGCTCAAGATAATGCTAATATGGTGATTATTGAACAGGTATTTCACAAACTGTCAATACGTCATGGCAAAAAAATAGTATGCGTGTTTAATGAAGCATTTAAGCCGTATTAATTAAGTTAAGTAACAATGTTTTTAGAAGCTATATATATCTCAAAAATTTTATATTTTTTAACACTGCTCGTATTAACTAGTGGTTTGTTTATAATGTTAATCAGTGATAATTATGTTCGTAAAATCATAGGACTTAGTGTTATGCAAAGCTCTGTGCTAATTTTTTATCTGATGCTTGGTAAGGTAAATGGAGGTATTGTGCCAATTGAGCGTAGTTTACTGCAGAATTCTCAGCTTTATGTAAGCCCATTACCTCAGGTGCTAATGCTCACGGCTATTGTTGTTGGTTTTGCTACATTGTCATTAGGGCTTAGCTTGATTTATCGTATTTCTAAGCAATTTAATACTATATCGGAGCATGAAATTAATTTTAGCGAAGCGACTCCGAATGATTGAAATAAATGATATTAATTAAACATTTTCCAGCTTTACAAGTATTGCTACCATTTTTTGGGGCGTTATTTTCAATACTAACTTTTCGTTATGTGCTTGTCACTCGAATTATAGCAGTTATTTCGATTGCACTAAGTTTATTTTTAAGTATTTATGGTTTATCGGTAATTAATAAAGGTGCCGTGTCATATGATTTTGGTAATTGGCATGCTCCCATAGGTATTGAATATAAGCTAGACTACCTGAATCAACCTATAATTACCTACATTAATGGTGTATTATTATTTTTTCTAATTTTCTGTAACAAATTGCTGGCAACTACCGTACTTAAATTTATTGATAAAAAAAGGCAATCGTTATTTTATGCACTTTTATTATTTGCCCATAGCGGATATCTCGGTATATTGAGTACTAATGACCTTTTTAACCTTTATGTATTTATTGAAATATCTTCATTAAGTGCTTATGCCCTAATGGCACAGGGTAATAACCCCAAGGCTGTTATCGGTGCTTTCGATTATCTTATGCTCGGTACAGTCGGGGCAACTTTAATATTAATAGCCATTGGATTTTTATTGAGTAGCACTGGCAGCCTTAATATGTCAGATATTTCAATGTTACTTCAGACAAATTATGACTGCAAAATAGCCAAGCTAGCTATTAGTTTTTTTCTAATTGGTGCTATATTAAAAACGGCTTTTTTCCCGATGCATTTTTGGATGATACGAAGCTATTCTTCGGTTGCTCCGGTCATTTTGACATATCTTGCCAGTATCTCCAGTATAATGGGTCTTTATATAATATTGAGGTTCATTCATTTTACCATTGACTATAGTATAATCATTAATGATTTAGCAATTTTTATCAAACCGATCGCTCTGGTAACTATTATTTTATGTACATATTTTGCTTGCCGAAGCAAAGAAAAAGTCAGAAATATTGTGATATATTCTTCGGCAGTACAAATTGGTTATATATTTTTGTTATTAGTTGTTCCTAGAGGTGAATTAATCCTAACTCCATTTTTGTTAGCTGATAGCCTTAATAAGATTGCTCTATTTCTAATAATTGCTTATTTTGATACTCATAGCGTACCCAGTATAGTCAATTCAGGAGGATTGGGTAGCAGGAGCGATGGAGCGACGCCTATAAGTAATAGGCGAGCATTGAGCGACGACGTCGCCAACTTCTCATCAATTGACTATACCAGTATGTTATGGCGTGTCTTGGTAGTATTTAGTCTAATTTGTAGCTGTGGTTTGCCAATAAGTAGTATGTTTTTCATTAAGCTTTCTATTTTTGAGTTGTTGATTGTTGAAAATCTGTGGCTCGAGTTGGTGATTGTTGTTATCAGTTCTGCTATGTCATTACTTTATCATTATAAGATTGCCAAAAAACTATGTTGGCATCACTCTAATTATACAGCTAACCCGACTAATATCACGCCAAATTCCCAGTTGTCATTGCGAGGAGCTACTTATAGTAGCGACGAAGCAATCCAGGAAAACAATAAAATTGGATTGCTTCGTCGGCTTACGCCTTCCCGCAATGACGCCAGTTTACTATGGTTAAATGCTAATCACTCTAATTATACACTATTACAGTCTAACACTAAGTATAAATATTATGGGCTAATTTTTGTTAGTGTAATACAACTTCTCCTACCAATATTCTTAAACCAATTACAACTATTAGGAGGGCGTTAATGTACCCTTCTGTCACCCCTAGTTTTTTGATTATATCAACTTTACTTTTAGCTATGTTAAATTTAGTTACACCTTTTATCAGTAATAGTGATAATAATACGCGTAACTCTTTATTAATTACCATTAGTAGCTTCTTTTTGGTCAATATTTTAATTATTGATTGGTTATTTCTGAAGGGCGTAAGAGCCAATCTATCAATAACCATCTTCAGTAATTTTGCTATTGGACTGCATTTAGAAGCCCTCAGTCTCATTTTCTTAACCTTACTGAGCTTCTTATGGATTTGTGCATTAATTTACACCACTAAATATTTGGCAATTAATAATATTGATAATTCTAGTCGTTTTCTATTCTTCATTAATCTAAGCGTATTATCTGGGGGGATGGTAGCATTATCTTCAAATCTCTTTACGATGTTTATTTTTTATGAAATATTAACATTATCAACTGCTCCATTAATTGGTCATAGTGGTGGAGATAAAGTTATGGCAGGAGTCTATAAATATTTAAAAATATTGATGATCTCAGGGATATTACTATTCTTGCCAGCTATAATAATTATTTATGCTAAAGCAGGGCATGGTGACTTTACATCCCAAGGTTTTATCGAGCATTATTTTTCCAAAAATCAAACCATAATTTTGTTATTAATGTTTATTTTTGGCACATCAAAGGCAGCCTTATATCCTTTGCGCCAATGGTTACCAGCGGCAATGGTAGCACATTACCCTGTAAGTGCTTTGCTACATGCAGTGGTAGTTGTTAAAACTGGACTTTTTTGTATTTATAAAATTCTGATATATATTTTTGGTCTTAAATATTTACACTCTATTTTTGCCGAATTTAATTGGATCATTTTCTTACCTATTATCACCATATTTTATAGTTCCTTTAAGGCATTAACTAGTGATAATATTAAGAAGATTCTAGCCTACTCTACGATTAACCAATTAGGGGTAGCTTTACTTAGTAGCTTCATGTTTACCCCAAAATCTATAGGAGCAGCTATCCTACATTTATCTTCACATTCATTTACTAAAATCTGTTTATTTTATGGAATGGGAAGTATTTATAGCTTAAAGAAGACTAACCAGATATCTGACCTAATCAATGCTGGCAAAGAAATGCCAAAAACTAGCTTTATGGTATGTATTGCCAGTTTATCGTTAATCGGCATTCCCCCCTTTGGTGGTTTTATTAGTAAGTTTTATATTATGCTTGCCGCTGCTGAACAAAATCAAATATTAGTTATGGGAGTGCTAGCTTTAAGTACTTTATTCTCTGCACTTTATTTAGCAAAGCTTGTGATATTTATTTATAAGCCTGTAAATTGTCATTTCCGCGAAAAAGGTAATCTAGAACCCCACCTATGTAGGGATGATATGAAAATTTCAGAAAATAAATTGCCCAATTCCATGATGCTTAGTCTAATTATATGTTCATGTTGCATCATATTATTTTATTTTATCCAGATTTTTATTAAGAAGTTTTTTATATTTATATGGTAAGTATGTTTTACTACTCAGCCTTGCTTATTCCTTTATTTATTCTATTTCTCTATTTTAAATTTAGAAAGACATTTTATATTACCTCAATAATCTATCCAATAGTTGCTGGTATATTATTAATTAATAGCCAAAATGAGGCGGTAATTAATCTGTATAATAATAGTTTTATTATTAATTTTAGTAATGAAAATAAATTAATAGCACTTGCTTTTATGGTGATAACGTTGGTGACTAACCTATATGCCATTAGCCAAAACAGGAAATTTGAGGTATTGATAGGTAGTTTATACTCAGCAGCTTCCTTGATCTGTTTATTTGCTGGGGATTTTATCTCGATGTTTGTTGCTCTAGAAATGATGATGATATGTGCCACTTTGTTAATTTTTTATGGTAATTGTAAAAATAGTATTAGGGCGGCAAGACAGTATTTCCTTACGCATCTTATAAGTGGTAGTCTTATCTTAATAGGGATTAGTTATATAATCACCAATAGTTCCAACATACAAATTATTTCTCTTAGCCAATTGATAGAGAACAGAGATGCTTCTTTTATCTTTTATGCTCTAATACTTAGTGGTTGCTTAATTAATGTAGCGAGCATACCTTTTTCCGGATGGATTGTTAATTGTTATCCATTTGCCTCAACTTCAGGGATGATATATTTAACCAGCTTTACTAGTAAAATATCGATCATTATACTTCTTAAATTATTTAGTGGTTTAGAAATACTTAAATTCTTTGGATTATTAATGATTATATATGGTGGGGTTTATGCTTGTATAGAAGATAACATCAAAAGATTAGTCTGTTATCTTACTGTTTCTCAGCTTGGATTCATGGTGATTGCCATTGGCACAAAATCTCAACAAGCAAATTTAGGAATCATAGTTTTTCTTTTTGTCCATATATTGTATAAAGCTTTATTTGGTCTATATGTTGCTATATTAATAGATAAAGGTAATGTAGAAAATTGCTCTGAGATAAAAGGGCTTTACTCATGGAGAAGCCCTTTATTGCTTGGTAGTTTAATAGTTAGTGTATTATTCATTATAGCCTTACCTCCTCTTGCTAGTTTTGTTAGCAAAATTATTGTGACCAATGTTTTGGATCAGGATATTCATTATTATGCTATTTTCCTGTTAAAAATTATAACATGTGCAGCCATATTTTCTATGGTTAAATACAAATATCTGATTAATGACTTTTACCCTATAGTGAATATTTTGAGCAGAGTCAGCTTATTGGTCATGCTATCGTTTGTATTGGCAACTAATTTCTTTTTAGAGCAAGGCTTAAAATTAGTATGGTCATCTTATCCTGTTGAGACACTTGATATAAATTGGTTGGATATAGTAAAGCAAGTAGTAATAATAATAATAGGTATATTGCTTAGTGTGGTTTTTAGTAAAAAAATTTCTAGACGTTCAACTGCTAACATAAATTTAGATTTATTTCAGTTTGTTGAAAATAATTTTCGTCGTATTTATTACAAATATCACTTAGTGGGACACGATTTTAATGATAGACTAGGGGCGGAATACCCTATTTTGAAAAAAGTAGAAAAAAATGCTTTACGTAAGATAAAATCTTTGCATAATCAATCAACAAGTCTATTAGTAGTAATTATATTGTTAATTACTTTTACCCTATTGCTAATTAGCAAATAATTCTTGCTATTTTGCAACAATTTCCTGGGGATACATCAGCTCGCAATGACACTGATTGTTTTTGCCTACGACTTTTAAACTGTTCTGTTGCAGAATCCTACGAATTGGATTTGCAAATGTTGGATTATTCTAGTATATTTTCAATGATTTTTTATTCACTTTTAAATAGGCGAATATTTTCTAAATTGTTTTTCTAGAGATAATTTTGTGGTATATATATTAATTGCTTTAAGCTTGACTACATTAATCTTAGTGATAGGCATTGTCTCTATGGCTATTGGCGGGAAAATTGACAAAAAATTTAGTTCCAAATTAATGTCGTTACGGGTTATATTTCAAGCAATTGCTGTATGTGTTCTTGCTTTTCTCTATCTTTCAAAATAGTATATCCATCAAAAACTTGTAAGTTAACATCATAATATGCTTGATCTATTTAGCTTTAATGAGAAAAAAAAGCCTCAAACTAATAATTCGTATACAGCAAAAGATATTGAAGTATTAGAAGGGCTTGAGCCTGTACGTAAACGTCCTGGTATGTATATTGGCGGGACGGACGAGAATGCTATGCATCATCTTGTTTCGGAAGTGCTAGATAATGCTATGGACGAAGCTGTTGCTGGTTTTGCTAGCGTTATCACCATAAAAATGCATGTAAATAATAGTATCACTATCTCTGATAATGGTAGAGGAATTCCTGTTGATAATCATCCCAAATTTCCTGATAAATCTGCTCTTGAGGTAATTTTAACTCACCTTCATTCTGGTGGTAAATTTTCGAATAATGTCTATCAAACAGCAGGTGGCTTGCATGGAGTTGGCATTTCGGTTGTTAATGCTTTATCCGACTACTTAGAGATTAAAGTATATAAGCAGGGTAAATTATTCAAGCAATCTTATTCCAAAGGGCAAAAATTGAATGATTTAACCAGCGAAGATATTGCCAAAAAATTAAGGGGAACATCTATCAATTTTCATCCTGACCCAGAAATTTTTGGAGAGAAACCATCCTTTTCACCAAAAAGAGTATATGAATTAGCCAAATCAAAAGCCTATTTGTATAGAGGGGTAACGATAGAGTGGCAATGTGAAATTGAAACTAAAAGCGATGTTCCAGCAACAGCTCTCATCCATTTTCCAGATGGTTTGAAAGATTATTTAATTTCTAAAATAAATTTGGAAGATTTAGTTAGTGGAGAGATTTTTTGTGGTAATATTGAGTGGGATCAGGATCACATAAAAGTGGAATGGGCAATTGCTTGGCATAAAAATGAAGACCAACCTTTTATTCAATCCTATTGCAACACTATTCCTACCCCTCTTGGTGGAACCCATGAGCAAGGTTTGCGTAGTGCATTACTGCGTGGTATAAAGGTATATGGTGAAATGACCGGTAATAAAAAAACCACTTTACTTACTATTGAGGATATTCTAGAAACTTCTTCTATTGTTTTTTCTATATTTATCCAAGAGCCAATATTTCAAGGACAAACAAAAGAAAAATTGGTTTCGCCTGGGATTAATAAAATAGTAGAGAACATTGTTAAAGACCATTTTGATCATTGGTTGAGTAGTAATAAACTCGTAGCCAACCAGCTACTTGAACATATAGTTAATATTGCGGAATACCGAATAAATAAGCGTAACGAAAAAAATATTTCACGTAAAACTGCTACACAAAAATTGCGACTACCAGGTAAATTAGCAGATTGTACAAGAACCTCTCCTAATGGGACAGAATTATTCTTGGTTGAAGGAGATTCTGCCGGGGGATCAGCTAAACAGGCAAGAGATCGAGAAACACAAGCTATTTTACCTCTTAGAGGCAAAATTTTGAATGTTGCTAATGCAACTTTCGAGAAGATTACTAACAACCAAGAAATTCAAGATTTAGAGGTGGCACTAGCCTGTGGTAGTCTTAAAAATTATCGAGAGGAGAATTTACGTTATGAAAAAATAATAATTATGACAGATGCGGATGTTGACGGAGCTCATATTGCCTCATTGTTAATGACGTTCTTTTATCTTCGTATGCCGAAGTTAATATCTTCAGGTCATTTATATCTTGCCAAACCACCTCTTTATAGATTAACCCAATCTAATAAAACTTATTATGCAGTAAATGATCAACAAAAAACTGATTTAACTGCTAAATTATTAAAAAATAGTAAGGCTAAAATAGATGTTGGTCGATTTAAGGGGTTAGGTGAAATGATGCCAGCTCAGTTAAAAGAAACAACAATGAACCCAAAAAATAGAACCATTTTAAAAGTTACTATAGATGATTTTGATAATATTGCTAAGATAGTAGACGATCTTATGGGCAAAAAACCAGAAAAACGTTTTCAGTTCATTTATAATCAGGCTTTAATTAAGATGGATACAATTATAAACAATTTAGATATTTAGGAGTACTATGTTCATACGCTTTATAATGTTATTATCAAGTTTTATCTTTTGTGCCAATATCACATTTGCTGAAGAACCAAAGAAAAAGAACGAATTATCAGATACAGCTTATCTCAAACAATTTCAAGAGGTCTTTGAGCGTATTAATAAAGACTATGTTCAAGAACCGGAAAAACAAAAAATGACTGATGCTGCTATCGAAGGCATGTTAACTTCGCTAGATCCCCATTCTAGCTATTTTACTGATGAGGATCTAAAAGATTTTCTTAATGAGACTAAAGGAGAGTTTGGCGGTATTGGTGTTCAAGTGCAGTATGATAATGGTGCCATCAAAGTCATTTCCCCTATTGATGATCTAGCAGCTTATAAGGCAGGTATAAAAGCCGGAGACTATATAGTCGGAGTTAATGATGAGTCTGTATCAACTTTGGGTTTTCATAAATCCGTCAAAGAGATGCGTGGAGAACCAGGAACAAAAGTGAAATTACTGGTGATTACAGAAGGTGAATCTAAGCCAAAAGAAATTGAACTTATCCGCGAAATAGTTACCATTACCCCAGTAAAAGCTCATTTAGAAAAAAATAATATAGCTTATATAAGAATAGGAACTTTTAATGAACATACCATTGAAGAATTAAAAAAATCTATGAAAACTTTAAAAGATGGTAGTAAAAATAACATAGAGGGTATTATTCTAGATTTACGTAATAATCCTGGTGGTTTGTTAGAGCAGGCTGTTGCTGTTAGCGAATATTTTATTGATTCTGGAGTAATTGTTACTACCAAGGGAAGAACCAAAAATAGTAACTCAGTATTTAATAGCAATAAATCTGCAGAAAAAGCTCCATTAGTTCCGATGATTGTTCTTATTAATGTTGGCTCTGCCTCAGCTGCAGAAATTGTAGCTGGTAGCTTGCAAGATCATAAAAGAGCGATAATACTTGGCACAAAATCTTTCGGTAAAGGATCTGTACAAAGCTTTTCGGTAATCAGTCCTAGAGCGGCTGTAAAGCTTACTACGGCTAAATATTATACCCCTAATGATCGTTCAATTCAAGCAGAGGGTATCGAACCTGACATATTTGTTGAGATGGTAAAAGTTGAATATCCCGAAACAAAAATGATAGATGGAAGATTCTCTGAAGCTTCTTTAAAAAATTACTTAAAAAACGATAACAAAAAAAATGATGATAAACAACTAGACTCTACAAATAAAGATAAAGAGGCTATTAAGAAAACAGATGATACTACAAAAGATAAAGATAAAACAAAAACGACTGAATCGAAAAATACTCTAGACCAACTATCTGATCTTTATAAAAAAGATTATCAATTTGCTAGAGCTTATGATTTGATTATGGGACTAATTTTAACTAATAAAGCAAAAGGGCATTGAATTCTATGAAATATAAAAAAATACATCACTTAATCTTTTTAATTCTTTTATTAATTGGTTCAAGAACTATGGCTGACGAAATGAGAATTGGAGTATTGAGACATGATTTAGGGTATAAATTTGGACTAAAGGGTAAATTAAGACAACGTTATGAGAAGGGTTCTGACATTAATTTAGAATATCTTTTTAGTGACGAATACAAATTTTTATTTGGTTATCCTCATATAGGGACAAATATTAACAATCAGAAATATACTAGCAATATCTATACTGGGATTACTTGGCATTTTGATATCATGAAATATGTATTTTTAGAGGCAACTTTTGGATTTGGAATTCATAATGGTGAAGTAGAAAAATTACAGCAAAGAAGACGAGCCTTGGGAACAAGATTCTTATTTAGAGAAAGTCTTAGTTTAGGTGTAATGATTCAAGAGAAGCACAGTGTCGCCGTAATTATTGACCACTTATCTAATGCTGGTCTTGGGAAATTTAACCCTGGTTTAACTAATTTAGGTATGCGGTATGGTTATAAATTTTAATAGACTTACCTAGGTTCTGTGAACAAAATTTTAATTGTCTAGATTTTGAGTGTTTTTAGCTGCAAATTATAAGATTTTTTTGAAATAGAACTAACTATTCCGGCAAAAATCTTATTAATTTTCGCTTAAAAATACTCAAAATCTAGTAATTTAAATTTTGTTCACAGAGCCTAGCATCCCTTGCTTTTACTCTAAATCTCTAGAAACCTATTTCAAGATACAACCATACAAATTGACTATCCCAGATTTTACAATACAATACAATTCAATTATTTTCTTTCTTTGTATCTTGAGTATTATTGATAGTTGTTGATTGCTGTTGCTTCATCAATTTATTCTTTTCTTCTATTGAATTAAGGAAAAAATAAGTAAATGTTAGAAATCCAATTAGCATAGGAAGAAAAACAAATATAATGGCATTGCGTTTTCTAACAGATTCTTCACGATCTAAACGATCCTCTTGCTCTTCATATGTTTCCCCCAATTCATTACGCCATACATCTTCTTGTTCTGAATTATTTTCTAGCATTTTATACCTTCTATTAAATATTATTTACAATGGTTTAGATTATGTTAAAGCTTCTAAAGTAACCTAATTCTAGCTATTTTGTACTAATAAATAGTTCAATTAGAAACCTTCATAGAGCATAGTAATTAAACTACAAAAATTATATATAAATTTAAATTAAATTAATATTTATTTTTTATTATATTAATTTAAATTGAATTTATTGTAAAGATTATATGGTTTCTAATTAAGTGTAAAACCTTGCTATATCAATAATTTAGCCAATTTATGATATTATAATGGTAAAAAAAATATATTGCTAAAATACTACAAAGCTAATTTTTTTAGATATATACTCAATTAAAATTAACCTGAAGAGTTGGTGAAGTGATCAGGAATAATGGTGTAGAAATTGTCATTAATTAACCTCCGTAATCTTCCATAATAATTTGGTAATATTTTCAAAAAAACAGTCTATTTTTTCTGTAATTTTCTCAAAATCCCAATAAATATTAGTCATATCTGTTTGTTTCTCATCTCCACCTCCAATCAAACATTATGGGATCGTTGAAAGATAAAAAATTGTTCTAATTTCAAAGAAAATCTTTTGTCCAAAAAATTACAAAGAAATCATCAACTCTGATGTTTTTAAAAGATTGCAATTTTTTTATAAATTTTAGCTTTTTGTTCTGTCAGATACTTAATTTTACATAGTCAGAACGGTTAAGCGTTTCAAATTAAAACATATTTCATTCATAAATTCAGTGAATTGATTTTTTGCAATACAAATTCCTATTTTCTTTCTACTCTAGTTTCGCAAGAGCATACTGTTATTCAAAATAAACTCTATAGATTGATGGATTTCTTAGCAGATGGCACTTTAACTAGAGAAGAATTTTTTCGTAAGAAAGTTCAATTAAAGGAAAGACAATATGAATTAACTGAATTAATTAAGAGTTATGACAAAGTAGATGATAAGCTTTCTAAAAAGCTTGCAGACCTTATAAGTATCAGTACAAACGCCTATGAAACTTTTAAAGGTTCGACAATTGATGAAAAAAGGGAATTATTTAAATTTTATATTTTCAAACTTAACACTTGAGGACTGTAAACTGCATTACGTTCTGGCTTTTCCACTCACAGAATTGCAAAGAAGTAGCAACTTGTACAGAAATGGTGACCCCTACGGGACTTGAACCCGTGTTTTCACCGTGAAAGGGTAACGTCCTAACCGCTAGACGAAGGGGCCATAAACTCTTTAGTCCGTCTATTAATTCTTTAGCAATGAATCTATTCGAATGATTTTAAGAACTAGTAGCGTTCAGTTTATACAATATCTATGAAATATTGCAAGCATGATTTTATCGTTTCTTTTTCTTTTTTCCCTCTGTAGTTTTATTGAACCTACCAATATTCTTTACAAATTTCTGTAGCCCGTTTAATTCTGTACCATAAGTTTTCGTATATTCTCCCATTATATTTATATCATCTTTATGCGAATCACTAAGTACTAAAACTTCTTCTATTATATTTTTTTTATTAAAAGTAATTTTTACTATTTTTTGTTCAATTACTTTTGGTTCAAGCCATGCTCTCCTAGCTAAAGAACGTTGAACATAATACCAAGTATTAGGAGTATAGTCAGGTATAATTGTTGGCGTACCAACTAAATCTTCTACTTCCGATTTGTTAAGTTTTTTTTCTTCAAGTGTAGTTAATAAATTATCATCAATATACTGCCCCCTTGATTCTATAGTTTTACAACTACACAATGTGAGTAATATAGATGAAATAAGAAAAGTTTGAATTATAATGAATTTCATAAATTTTGTGTTTAAAATACCTAGATTTTGTAATGGAAATATAATATACTGCTATATCGATTTGACAAATACTTTTTATTCTAAAGTGTAATTTTTAAGAGGCTATATGGCAGTTCCAAAAAAGAAAACATCAAAATCAAGACGCAACATGAGACGTTCTCACCTTGCACTTGGTAAAATTAATGTAGTAATAGATTCTCAGACGGGAGAATATAAGCTTCCTCATCACATATCTTTAGCTGATGGCACATATAATGGTCGTCAAGTTATTGTCCAGAAGCAAGAAAAAGATGAAGAAGTAGCATAAACCACAATGACTTGTAAAATTCTTGGGTGTGGTGCCTATTTGCCGGAGCGTATTATTACTAATGCAGAATTATCGCTATCGGTTGATACTAACGATGAATGGATTCGCTCAAGGACTGGTATATTACAAAGACATATCGCAGCTGATGATGAATATACATCACATTTAGCTACTAAAGCTAGTCAGAGTGCTATAGATGATGCTGGATTAAATCCGGCATCTATAGATTTGATAATTACCTGTACCACTACTCCAGACAATAGTTTTCCTTCTACCGCCTCTAAGTTACAAGGTTATCTAGGGCTTGGTAATGTACCTTCATTTGACCTACAGGCAGTATGCTCGGGGTTTATATACGGTTTACATGTTGCCGACTCTTTGATGAAATCTAGAAAATACAAAACCATATTATTAGTTGGTGCTGAAAAAATGTCGTCTCTAATAGATTGGAGAGATAGAAATACTTGTATTTTATTTGGTGATGGTGCCGGTGCGGTAATTTTGCAATATAGCGATGATAACTCCGGTATAATAGATAGTAATATCTATTCGAATGGTCGTTATCACGATATTCTTTACACTGATGGTGGTGTAAGTAGTAATGGCAAAAGCGGTAAAATAAAAATGAAAGGACAGGAAGTTTTTAGACATGCAGTAGAAAAGATGAGTAAGACATGTGAAGAAATATTGTATAATAATCTTTTTACTGCAGAGAATGTTGACCATTTTATTCCACATCAGGCAAATGTAAGAATTATAGATGCCGTTGTAGATCGACTAAAAATCGATCCAAGTAAAGTAGTAAAAACGGTTGCAAAACATGCTAATTGTTCGGCTGCTTCAATTCCTTTAGCCCTTGCTTCTCTTAAAGCTTATGGTAATATCAAAAAAGGTGATATATTGCTTTTCACGGCTATTGGTGCTGGAGTAACTTGGGGATCGGCTTTAATCAGATGGTAGCAATTATGGTTGATTCAGGTGGATTTAATGATGATGAGAGAGACGAGACCAGCTTGAGTGAGTCCAAATCAATTAACTATACTACTATTACTAAAGAAAAAATTGCTTATATATTAAAAGCTAAATTGGGGCTATCAAACCTTATATGCGAAGAAATAGTCGAACAAATATTTAGCAATATTCAGCAAATAGTAAGCAAGCAAAGATTGACGTTAGAAGGTTTTGGCAGCTTCTGTACTAGCATAAAAAAACCTAGACCTGGTATAAATTTTCATACAAAAGAGGCGGTGATAATTCCAGAAAAACAAGTAATACGTTTTATACCTGCTAAAAAATTAAAATTATTAATTAATAAAAATGCAGGATAAAAAATATTACTCCATTAGCGAAGTAACAAAACTTCTAAATATTCACTCTCACCAGCTAAGATATCTAGAGCGTATGTTGCCAAACCTAACTATACATAAGATACGTAATAGACGATATTATACAAGCCAGGATATTGAGTATTTGAAAACCCAGATGACAACAAAGAGTGTATCGATAGAATTAGAATCGCCTCTTGAGCTACTAGGTAATCAAATAAATAAGATTGATTGTCTAATCAAAAATTTTTATGAATTATCGTTAACTATCCAGCAAATTATTTCTGGAAGCCGTCATTGCGAGGAGCCACTTTGTGGCGACAAAGCAATCCAGGAAAGTGATTAGAAAGGATTGCTTTGACCATGTTCTTGCTAATAAGCATCTTGTATTTTCTCCAATTTCTGAACTATTATGGAGGTTATGCGTAAGGTGAATTAGTAATTAACATTATATTTAACTTAATAAGTGTAATCCTACCTTGCTTTAAACTAATATTTTTAAATCTATAATTATTATCAAACAACTATAATACTTGACAAAAATAATAGTTCGACTAGTTTTAGTGGTTATAAGATGCTTCTCCCACAGCTACCAAGTAGGTTTGTATACTCTTCTGCTTTGAAGAATTGGCTCCGCAAAACTTCGGGGTATTAGCGTACTCACGTACTTCATGTACGCTCCGCTCGCTCACCCCTTGTTTTACGTTCCAATTCTTCAAATCATTTGAGTATATAGAGAATCTATAGAAATCAAAAATTTAACAACAATGTAAAATTTATGTCACATTTAAAATATAAACGGGTTTTGCTAAAAGTTTCTGGCGAAGCCTTAATGGGTGATAAGCAATTTGGTCATGAATATTCTGTAATATTAAGGATTGCTGAGGATATAAAGGAAGCAATAGATCTTGGCGTACAGGTATGTGTGGTTGTTGGCGGTGGTAATATTTATCGTGGAACTAATTCTGCATTTGGTATTGAAAGAGCTGCCGGTGATTATATTGGCATGCTTGGTACGGTAATAAATGCACTTACTTTACAAAATATTATGGAAAGTTTAGGCGTTCATACTAGAGTCCTTTCAGCAATCCCCATGATGAGTATTTGTGAGCCTTATATACGTCGTAAAGCAAAAAGACATATAGAAAAAGGTAGAGTAGTAATTTTTTCCGGCGGAACTGGTAATCCATTTTGCACTACTGATAGTGCGGGTGTCCTAAGAGCCATTGAAATGAGTTGTGATTTATTATTAAAAGGCACTAAAGTTAATGGTGTATATGATTCCGATCCAACGAAAAACCCTAATGCAGTAAAATATTCCACTATCAGTTATACTGATCTTCTAAAAGAGAACTTACAAGTTATGGATATTGCTGCCGTTGCAGTGGCTAGAGAAAATAACTTGCCAATTAAGGTATTTTCAATTAGAGAGAAAGGTAACTTTGCAAAAGTACTGCAAGGAAAAGGTGAGTATACAAAAATTCAAGAAGATTAATAGATATGGATAAAACAACTATATATAAAGAGTTACAATCAAAAATGGATAGCTCGTTAAAAATATTGGATCACGAACTTAAGGGACTTAGAACTGGTCGAGCTTCAGTTAATTTACTTGATCCGGTATTGGTTGAAGCCTATGGAGATAAAATGCCTTTGTCACAAGTAGCAAGTCTTTCTACTCCAGATGCCAGGACTATCACGGTGCAAGTGTGGGATAAATCTATGATAAAAGCTGTAGAAAAAGCCATTACTGATGCAAATCTAGGTCTAAATCCGTCATCAGATGGACAATTAGTTAGAATCACCATTCCATTACTTACTGAAGAACGTCGCAAAGAGCTTGTTAAATTTGCTCACAAATATGGAGAAAATACTAAAATTGCATTGCGTAATATCAGAAGGGACGGTAATGAGGAGTTAAAAAAGTCAGAAAAAGACAATATCATAACTAAGGACGAACACCATAATTTTTCAGAAGAAATCCAAAAATTAACTGATGAGTATAGTAATAAAGTCGACTCGCATGTTAAGCAAAAAGAACAAGAAATAATGACTGTTTAAAAGTCTAGATTCCCTAATAACAATGATGTTATTGCCGTATATGCAGGAAATCTACTGAATAATAAGGGGCATATTTTTTAAAAAATGACTTCATGCTATTAGTGTAGATATATTTCATGGTATAATATTATTTTAAACAACATTGACTGTAAATATTTAGGTATATAATGATTACAAATGAAGAAGTACAAAGAATAGCAAAACTTGCTAGGTTTGATTTTAGCCAAGAGGAAATAAATAGTTTTTCCCAGCAGCTGACTGAGATCATGAATATGATTAACATTTTAAACGATGTAGATTGTAGTAACGTTCAACCACTTACTTCAGTTTGTGGTATGAACCAAAGAATGCGAAAAGACCAAGTATTGTATGGTGATCTCTCTGATGAGTTATTTGCTAACCTGCCAAATGATAAAGCAGAACTTGCCAGAGAAGTAAAATGTTTTGTAGTACCAAAAGTAGTAGAGTAAAATATGTCAGAAATTATAAAATTAACCATAACCCAAGCCCTGAAAGCCCTAAAGAGCAAAGAATTCTCATGTGTTGAGCTAACTAAAGCTCATATTGCAGAAATGGATAAGCATAAAGAGCTGAATGCCTATATTACTGAAACTACAGATACGGCTTTACAGCAAGCTAAAATTGCTGATCAAAATTACCATAAAGGAATAGAAAAGTCATTAGAAGGAATTCCCATCTCTGCAAAAGATCTTTTTTGTACAAAAGGAGTATTAACTACTGCAGGCTCAAGAATGCTTAGTAAATTTATACCAACATACGAATCAACTGTAAGTAATAAAGTGCAAGAGCATGGTACAATAATGCTTGGTAAGACTAATATGGATGAATTTGCCATGGGTTCTGCTAATATTACCAGCTATTTCGGTAACGTTATTAGTCCTTGGAAGGCTGTAGACGCACCTGCCACTCCATTAGTTCCAGGGGGTTCTTCTGGGGGAGCATCAGCTTCTGTTAGTGCTTTTTTAGCTATGGCAGCTCTTGGAAGTGATACAGGTGGCTCTGTTCGTCAACCTGCCAGTTATACCGGGGTTGTCGGATTCAAACCAACATATGGTCGATGTTCTAGATATGGGATGATTGCTTTTGCTAGTTCGCTTGACCAAGCTGGCGTGCTTACAAGAACTGTTGAAGATAACGCTTTAATGCTACAAGCCATGATGGGATTTGATGAGAAGGATTCTACTTCTATCGACTCCGAGGTACCACAACTAAGGTCAGCATGTAATGCTAGTGTAAAAAATATGAAGATAGGCGTTCCATTTGATCTTATGAGAAAACAGGGTGTACAGCCTGACATTATTAAGATGTGGCAAAATACTATTGATATTCTTAAAAATGATGGGGTAGAAATTATTGATATTTCATTACCATATTCTAAATATGCACTATCTGCATATTATGTGATAGCACCTGCTGAAACCTCATCTAATTTATCAAGATATGACGGTGTAAGATATGGTTTTAGAGCGGAAAATGATGGAGTATCTATTGAAGAAATGTATCAAAAAACAAGGAGTGCTGGTTTTGGCTCTGAAGTTAAAAGACGTATTATGATTGGTACTTATTTGCTTTCATCTACTCTTATGGATGCTTATTATTTAAAAGCACAAAAAATAAGACGCTTGATTTCAGATGATTTTAACAAAGCTTTTGGGCAAGTTGAGGCAATAATTTTGCCATCTGCCCCATCCGAAGCCTTTAACTTAGGTGAGAAACAAGATAATCCTGTGACAATGTATTTAAACGATTTATTTACTATTCCAGCTAGTCTTGCCGGTCTTCCTTGTTGTTCTGTACCAGCTGCTTTATCTTCTAGAGGATTACCTCTTGGGATGCAAGTAATAGGCAAAGTCCTTGATGAATATAATACTTTAAAGGCGGCAGCAGCAATCGAGCGTGGTTCGAAAAATATTAGTTTTATATATTCTAATAAACGGAGTTAATTGGATTATTAGAGTTTAGAATGCCAGAGTTACCGATCTTATCAATAAGCATTTTCTTGCCTTTACTAAGTGCATTATATATCCTGCTGTTTATTAGACAGAGTAGGTCGGTTAATAAACAAGTTTATGCGATATATGTTGCAGTTTTAAGCTCTGTACTAACATTAATAGCTACTATTTGTTTATTAGTTCAATTTGATAGTACATCAAAACTTTATCAGTTTGTCGAATGCTATAATTGGGTTCAATATATAGGTCTTGAATTCCACATTGGAGTCGATGGAATCTCAGTATTTTTTGTTGTTCTGACCAGCTTTTTAACCCTTATCTGCATTATAGCTAGTCTATTTACCGTCAAAAAATATATTAAAGAATTTTTGTTTTGTTTTTTATTAATTGAATCTTTTTGCATTGGGGCTTTTTCCTCAATGAATTTACTATTATTTTACTTATTTTTTGAAGTAATATTAATCCCAATGTATCTAATTATAGGAATTTGGGGAGGTGAAAATAGAGTTTATGCGGCTGTAAAGTTCTTCCTCTATACTTTCTTTGGTTCGGTATTTTTCTTATTGTCGCTGCTATATATTTATAGCCAAGTTCACAGCTTTAATATGCTTGTTCTGAACGAATCAATACCTTTATTAGCATTATCGGTGCAGAGAGTTTTATGGTTGGCAATCTTTATAGCCTTCGCGGTAAAAGTTCCTATGCTACCATTCCACACATGGCTTCCTGATGCACACGTACAAGCACCAACTGCTGGGTCTGTCATTTTGGCTGGTATATTATTAAAACTTGGAGCGTATGGTTTTTTACGAGTGTCATTACCAATGTTTCCAAATATATCAAAAGAATTTGCATTTTATGTATTAGTGCTGAGTATATTTGCTGTAATATATGGTTCATTAGTGGCACTAGCTCAAAGAGATATGAAAAAGATGATAGCTTATTCATCGATAGCTCATATGGGCTACGTTACTGCTGGGATTTTTAGTTTGACAGAAGCGGGAATTAAGGGGGCAATATATCAAATGATTAGTCATGGTGTGGTAGCATCTACTTTGTTTTTGATAGTTGGTACTTTATATGACAGATTGCATACTAAGGAAATAGACCAATATGGTGGTGTAGCAAATAAAATGCCAATACTTGCCACTTTGTTTATGATTGCCATGCTTGGCTCTATAGGTTTACCAGGCACTAGCGGTTTTATAGGAGAATTTTTAAGTTTAATAGGTATTTATCAAGCCAATATAGTGCTAGCTATGATAAGTGCTGTTGGTATTATTCTTGGAGCTGTTTATATGCTAAAACTTTACAAAGAAGTAATGCTAGGACAAATTACTAATGTTCAGGTTGCAAGCTTTAAAGATTTATATCTCTATGAAATGATTGCAATTATACCATTATGTATAACAATAATTTACTTAGGTTTGCTGCCAAATGCAATTATCAACATGCTTGATGTATCAATCCACAAAATTTTGTCACAACTATTATCTGTTGTAAAATAGTTGTGATATAGTCAATTGATGAGAAGTTGGTGACGTCGTTACTCATTGTTAAAAAGCGTGCAACTAGTCACACTACGCCCTGCTATACGAAGATTTAGGCTTATTGCTGTGCGAAATGTCCTGAGCCATTGATGAACACTCAGAGAACTTACTATCATGTCCCCCTAATTCTTTCAACGCTTTTCTAAACAATAGCATTTTTACATTAATATCGCTTGACTTTCCCCCAATAGCAGTAGACACAACCGAAGCAGCAGTCTTGATTACATTAACAATTTTTTGCCAAGTTGAAGGCATTTTTGTATCTTGTATTTTTATGCAGTCATTAGCTAATTCTTTGAACTCTTGATCAACACCCTTTATATCGCCTTGCTGATGTTTCTCTTTTATTGAGTTAATTTTGTTTTGCAGAGATTCTCCCCTTTCTTTTCCAATCACTTCAGACAAAGTATCTTGATTAGCAACTACTGTCTCTACAATATTGATTGTTGATGCAATAGTATTAATACTATTTTGTTGGGTTAAATTACTTGCTATCAGAGTTGCTTTTTGACGTAACTCTAAATTAGATAATTGGGAATTAGAACCTGGCTTAACAGATTGCGCAACAGTAGGTTTTAACGGTGGTATAAGCTGGTTCTGTGGTTCAATAATTGGCGTAACAGTATGTTCTAACGGTGTTATAGGCTGGTTATCTAGTGTTACATCCTGTTGTTTAGCAGTCTGTAGTTGTATAACCTCCTGCTTTGGTAACTGAGTTATCTTGCCTTGAACTTCCTTGCCTTTAAGGGATTGCAATTCAGCGTCTGTTAATTTTCTTAGGAAACCTATATCATCTACCACAGCTTTAATAGAAGGTTTGTTTTCCACAAAAGCCTTCTTCAGCATTGTTTCTAATTCTCCTTTTTCATAAGATTGTTTAAGAATTTTCTCCAGCTCTGTTTTCCGAAATTTACTCTCAAGGGTTGTTTTTAGTTTTGTTTTATAAAGTTGCTTAGTCAGCACCGCTTCTTTAGCTTCTTGAGTCGTTATATTATTACTAAGTAGCTCTAACTCTTCGGTATACAGAGAGCTTTGCCCTCTCGGAATGTGATTACTAAAAATAGCTTCCATTGTACTTGCACCACTGCGGGTTCTACTTAATACCTCCTCATTATAATTGTCAATAAAAATTTCTGCTAGTTTTTTGATATCAAACTTTTTAATAATAATTGTTATCCCTTGCTTCTTGTCTCCTTTTTCAATTGTGCTTAATTCTTCAGCAGTAAAGTTATCAGTAATAATTTTTGGAAATAATTTTTCACCCCCGCATTTAGTAATAAATGTGTCTGCTAATTCTTCATGAGTAAAGTTATTAGTAATAATTTCTGCTAGTGTTTTGTTATCAAAATTGCCGCTAGTAAGTAGTTTTATTTCTGGAGTATCGTTAAACTTATCCAAAGATTCCTTTAAGCTTTTTTTAACTTCCTCATTAAGGTACTTATCTTGTGTGCCAAAGTCATCAACAAAAATTTTTGCTAATTCTACGTTACTATAACTACCATCACGAATTTTCTTTATTGTTTCTACATCACTGCTATTAGTAAAAAATTCTCTTAAATCTAGTTTCTTGTCAATATCACCAAGAGGAATTTGTTCCAATCCTACTTTCTGCTCATTCTGTTCCATGACCGCACACGTAGCATTAAACCTAGATAATGCCATACGAGATAGCGGAATTTCTTCTGCTGCATGAGTTAATGCCTTATGAACATCAAAATCTTCTTTTATTAAGTCATCCGCAAAAAACATTAATCCATCTAAACATCCAGCCAAATTACCCTCTACATGGTAGACACCATGCCGAAAATCTATATTCTGTTCATCAATAATTATATCTTTATATTGTGTCTTAATAGCCGAGTGGATCTCTTTGATAAATCCTTTATATTTCTCTTGGTTTTGTTGCTTAGCGTCTGGATTATTCTTAAATGATGTTTGATCAAGAACGGTTGTCTTATATTGACCATCCGTATCTTTGTATATTACTACTTCTACACTATGAGCTGTGCTGCTAGTACCTGTTGTAAAGCTTCCCAAAAATATCTCCTTAGATTCTCCGTTAACACTAATTTGTTTAATATCATACACATCACTATTACTAAAAATATCTGTGATACCATTTGCTTGATTATATGCTAATACCATAGCATTAGTTGTTTGGTTCTCAAGCCCAACTAAATATTTGTTATCATCTTGTACACATACAGCATATTTCTGGTTGTCAATATTTACAATAACAGGATCAATCTGTGAAACATTTGGTTTATTTGACTGATCAATTTTGTCATTATTTAACACAGCCTTGCTAATTGTATCTTGAAGGTCTGTTCTAGCATACTGAGTATCGCTGCGACTAAGCTCTTTAATAGCTGGATTATTTACTGCTAGATCTTGTTGCTTGTCAAATAAGCCATTCAGTTCAGTGCGTAAATTTTCTAATTCAGGGAAAGGAACATTACCATATTTTACTATTATTTTAAAACATTCCTCCTTTTCATCAGGATTGATAGTATCAAAAAATTTAGTTAACGCACTTTTTAAGGAGCTTTTATCTCGCTCATCTTCTTCAATCAAAATAGAATAACCTCCTACTATCTTCACTGCTTCTGAAATTCTATCTTGAAGGTCTGTTCTAGCATACTGAGTATCGCCGCGACTAAGCTCTTTAATAGCTGGGTTATTTACTGCTAGATCTTGTTGCTTGTCAAATAAGCCATTCAGTTCAGTGCGTAAATTTCCTAATTTATAGGAAGGAACATTACCATATTTTACTATTATTTCAAAATATTCCTCCTTTTCATCAGGATTGATAGTATCAAAAAATTTAGTTAACGCACTTTTTAAGGATCTTTTATCTCGCTCATCTTCTTCAATCAAAATAGAATAACCTCCTACTATCTTCACTGCTTCTGAAATTCTATCATTACTCATAAATATACTCCCTATTTGGTTCATTGTAACGGAACGCGTGAAAAACGCAATACATAACTTATATCCATAATTGATATGTACTATTCGAGATAGCTATTTTTTGTATATTTACCGCCTCAGTTAAAATGACTAATTGTCTATAATCCTAATACCCATAAGTTTCATACCAAATATTTTAATATATAGTCAATTCAGGAGAATTTGGGGCTAGGAGCGATGGAGCGATGCCTATAAGTAATAGGCGAGCATTGAGCGACAACGTCACCAACTTCTCATCAATTGACTATAATCGTCTTGTAAAATTTTGTCTATACTATGGCACCAATATCGGTAGTGATGGAGGAAGAGTTGACTATTTGTTGCATAATCCCTCCAGCTGAACACAAGTACTAAAGAGGGGTTAAGAGCAAATATACCCCTTATTTTCCAACTTGTAAGGAGCATATAGGGAGCATATGAATTGCTTTGTAAAATTACAAAATCCCTGGAAGGGTAATAAGTAACTGGCGGGGCGTAGTGAACAATTTCCGAACCCAGTCAGACACTAAATTGCTCGTAATTCAAACGCTTACGCTCTATTATTAGAGCTTCGTTACCTCATATTCTAACTCTATATTTTTTCCACAAAATGCCATCGAAATTTTTAATATTTGTTTTACATGCTGATATTCTTTTATCTTAGTATCATAGCGTTTGTCAATAATTTGTTGTAAGCCTGCT